>VMDR010005709.1:0-49717 GCA_007922815.1 Macrotus californicus
CTGCCTTTTCTATTGTTATACTTTGTCTTCAACATTAAAAACAAGTTAACCTTTTCACTTTTCTTACTAATTTGATTCCTACTGCCAAATAAAAATACTTTTATTACTTTAAGCATTCTGTAAGTATAGTTAGTATAATCAAAAAGTTCTTAGTTAATGAGATAAACTGAAACATACTTACACTATCTAAACTGTATATGGGTACCATCCAAAGAATCCTATTTGGAAAGCAAAACATAAATTAAAAACATTTTACATTATACTTATGAAATAAGCCAACACAACACTAATAGATTCAAAATATGTTAAGATTTACCTTATTATTGGTTTCTGTAGTTCAGGTTGTGTGTAATGCACTAAATGTTGCAATATTCCCCACAGCGATATAGGTATAGTCAACAACAAAAATATCCCAGCAATAAACCAAGCCTTGGTGTGTATTCCAACCTTAAGAAGCAGAAGAACATGCTCATATAAATTCTCTGGTATTAAAAGAGCTAAGTGTTTCTCAAATTTTCATTTATTTGATTATTAATGAGGCCCAATATTTTCCAAATGACTAGTACCTATTTTTTACTTATTCTTTAATCAACGGCCTATTTTTACTTTTGTAGAGGGGCGGGGGCAGAATTTCCCCCATGGCACTGAGCACTGTTCTCCGGGGGCCTTTTCTAACAGTGATGTGCACACTGAGAACGGTAACGCCATGTCGTGTCCCCCCAGCTTATTTGCCCTTCAGATTTGATTACTGCGTTTGGAGATACATGGAGTTTCCAAATTTTCTGCAACTGAATCTAAAAATCTTTATATGGTTTACTGATTTTTATGTCTAGAAAATAAAAACCTACCTACATTTTCTGCAGATTCTGTTACATTAGCAGAACAGTTACTGAATGCTGACTGCGTGACTGACAAACATTTAAAGCTCTAATTTCTCTTTTAGGTCAATATCTGATCAATATTCAATCCTATAAAACTCAATTTCTAAAAATATTCTTTTAACTATCTCACCCTAGGTAGAGTTGAAGTAATCTACTCACTTCTTGAAAAAGACAAATTTATTTGAACCTCTGTTCTATCTGAGGTGCTCCAGGGAATTAACTGTATACTTACTTGGACTCCTGTCTTAAAGAGTATGAATCCTTTTAATTAAAAAAATGAATGCTAACTTTATAAAGGAAAAAAGGTAGGCATTTATTTTTGGCACTTGAGGAGTATGAGTAGTTAATTACAGTAGAACTAAGCCCACAACTTCTGGTTTTACTATTTTGAACAAGATTTCTTACCAGGCGGTCAAAGATCAAAGAAGGAGTACACAAAAGTATACAGAACAAATGTATATATTTTCAACAATAATCCCTACATTACACTATATGGAAAACTTGAGAAACAAACATAAAAGCCTTGCTGAATGCTGGAGATTAATCAGAGCAGTACGTGAGATGCAAGTGCGTGGAGATGTCGGCTCTAAAAGGAATGTCAGAGCAACCATATTCCAGGGGTTTTTGCTTGGCTGAATTTTACTTAAAATTGAAATTGTTTTGATGATGACCTAAAATAATAATAATAATAAAAAAGCATATTCTAGATCTTCTCTTTTATAAGGTGACCATTAGGAACAATATTGCTAAGTATTTTTAATGCCGGCATTTGTTTTTATGATGGTCTTCGTGCCAAAACACAGAACTTGAGAGACAAATGATAAAAGAAAGGGAAGGGATTCGCCAGAGCACATGCATAACCCACAGACACGAATGACAGTGTGAGGATGGCCAGAGGGAAGGGGGACAGGGGCTCTGTGGAGGGAGGCAAAGGGGGCAGGGTGATGGGGACATCTGTAATAGTGTCAACAATAAAAATAAAGAAAACATTTTTTTAAAGAGAAAATTGATGTGCTTGTGAGTAATAAAGGCAAAATGACCTCAGTGTGCTATAAGAAAAACAGTTCTTTTTCAAACGACCATAGAACGAGGGACTGAATGAATAGTTGAGTCACGTCAGCGTAGTCATGCCAAATCTAAAAAACCTTGCATCATGGAGTCAGCATCATTGTCACACAGCAAGTGGTGACTGAGCCCCATCTGTACACACTAGCGTCATTAATCTGAATCCCTGGATTTACAGCTGTTCTGATTTTTGAGCTATAAAAAAAGCCATATGTATTTAAACTCTTATGTGTACACATATAATAAGTCAACTCTAGGCATCTGTACAAATTAATACTATTACATTGACTTTGATTTAAGCTTGAGACACATGTGATATAAGGATACCATTAACATTATTAAACTTATCAACAATGAGTAGGGTTTTCTGGCTCACAAAATAAGGGGGAGATCAGTAACATAGATTTTTTTCCCTCTCTAAGGTAATTTGAAAGTAAAGAGGAAAGAAAAGAAAAAAACCACTGAAGATGACCATCTGGGAGTGAATTAACTGTGCCTCAGCTGAATGCTTTCGAAGCAGGGGCCAGAGAGGAACCAGGAGAGCTTTCCCCAACCCTCCTGCGGGGAAGGGGGAAGCAGTGACACACAGGCGGCTACTTGGAGCACGAGGGTAAGAGGGCAGGGTGAGATGACTGCAGAGCAGTGTGACATCACGTGCGCATTTACCGAACTTGCTTGACTTCAATTATGCACACTCAGCCAAATGACAGAGTGAAAGGGTGAGCTCAAATAGCGCGGACAGTCACCTTGCCATTCCAATAAATGAGTGTATGCCCCACTGTGGGCATGGGACCAGCTGTTTTCCACAATCTCAGTTTCCACTGATTTCTCACTGTGAGCATTGTGACTCTAGTATTTAAAAGACTTGTATTTTTCATTCAAGGCTGTCCCTAAATGTCAACTACTTTATCTAGGGCTCAGACAGATGCATAAAGCTTTGCCACAGGTGTTCAATTGAGAACCTAATACCAACTAAGATGCTATTTCACGAGAAAAAGAATTGCTGTTCCAAGGCAAGAATAGAGATGCTATTGTTTAAACAACCATGGTAATTAGGGCTAACTGAGTATCTCCAAAGTGCTGGGTAGGGTAGTAAGTATTTTAGATACACAAACTCATTTAATGAATAATGACGTAGAGAATAAGGGTATTGTATGTAGAACACTGCAGCACAAGGTCCCTTTACCCACTCATTTATTTTCAAATGCATAAAATGAAGGTAATACCTATGCTTCAGGGTTATTAAAAATATTAAATAAAAGTATGCCTGAATCTTGGGAACATGCTATAGTTAGTGGTTAGATCCTTAAAAACAAAACACAAGGGAAAAAAAACTACTCCTCGAATCCCACACTCCTATCTGTTGTGCTATTCACTTCTCAGGTCCCCTTTGCGTCAAAATAATCAAAGCAGAAAGAAAAAAACTTGCCTTCACATCCCGATCCCACCTCTTTGCCCTCCCACACTCACATTGCAGACAACGCCCTCCAGCTTCAGCCATCACAGCTCCGTGACAGCCATCACTAGGGTCACTATAAAATGACGTTCCTGTCTCGTGAAAACCAAAGGCATCTCAGCAATACCAAGACTGTATGTGCCTTGACTGTTTACTACTCTGTGCTTGAAACACTCTCGTGTTCTGGCGACCAAGACACCTCTCCCAGCATTGCACTTTCCCACTGGCTGCTGCTGCTTTTTTAGGTTCCTAATTCCCCCGACTTGATCTCTAACTCCTGGTGCTAGGTCCTCAGCATTCATCTTCATGGCTTTGAACAGCATCTCTGTTCTGACAACTCCTATTTCTATCTGCAGCTTAAACCTTTCTGAGCTCTAGACTTGCATATCCAACTGCATATCTGCCACGCCCATCTGAATGTCTCTCATGTACCTCGAACTAAATGCCCAAAGAACTCAGTTTCTTGCCCTGGCTGGGTAGCTTAGGAGGTTAGAGCATCGTCCTGATACACCAAGATTGCAGGTTTGATCTCTGGTCAGGGCATATACAAGAATTAACGAATGAATGCATAAATAAATGGAACAAACTGATGTTTCTTCCCCCCCCCCCCCCCGCCTTCCTCTCTCTCTCTCTCTCTCTCTCTCTCTCTCTCTCAAATCAATAAATAAAATTAAAAAAAAAAAAGCCTCAATTTTTCTCAAACTCGTCCTTGTCCATTTTCCATCTCAGCAAAAGGGCACCAGCATTACCCTGGCGGTCAAGCCACAGGTCTCAGTCTTGGTATTGCTCTTGCTCTGTCTCTCCTTCCCTGCCCAATGCCCTGTCAGTTCCTGTTTCTCCACTTCTAAGAATACTTAAAATCCAGTTTTCTATCTCCGTTTCTGCTGTCCTGACTTGGGTCATAAGTAACCACAGCCCAAGCAGCTACTGCCTCCACCACTAAGTTCCATGAAGGTGGGTGCTGTGTGTCCATCTTTCCTTACACAGAACACAAGCCTGATTTACCACTGGGACTTAAACAGTCACTATCAGATATCTGGGCAGAAGGAGAAGAAAACAAAATAAGTAAAATGTACATCATGTGAGATGGTGATGAGTCCTGGGAAGAAAAATAGAACAGTAAAGAATATATACAGAGTTGAGAAAGGGAAACCTGAATGTTATACAGGGTGGCCGGGTGACATCTCAGTGAAGACCTGAAGGACACCAAGGAAGGGCATGCCACGAAGGGGGAACATTCAGTGCATGGCCTTAAGGAGGGAGTGTGCCTCTCATGATGGGGCGAAGAGGGTGTGGTGAAGGCTCAGTAATTGAGGAAAGTCAGAGGGGGGGTGGTACTAGGTCCTGTAGGCCTTAATGGCCATAGTTAGGGCCATTGGCTTCTAATCTGGGACTAGGAAAGACAGGGAAACTTTGAGAAGAGGACATACATCACATGACTTACATTTTAATTCAATACTTTTGCTGGTATGTTGACAATAGTCCAGGCAGAACATAACGCATTCAGTGTAGAGTGTTAGCAGTGGAGATGGCAGATCAAAATTTTCCTTAAAATTTTGCACTTAAATTTTGCTGCACTTAAATTATGAGGATGTAAAATCACGGGGATGTAAAGTACAGCATAGGGATCACAGTCAATAACACTTTAATAATTAAGGATACTGTCAGATGCAAGACCTATTGAGGAGATCGCTTCCTAAGTTCTGTAAACATCTACTCACTATGCTGAACATCTGAAACTAATATTGAATGTCAACTGTACTTAAATAAAAAAAAAAAACTTGTTTTAAATAAAAATAAAGGCCCCAAGTAGCCATGATCTTGTCATATCCCTTGTAAAAAGGTGTTTTCTCAGTAAAAGTAGTTATTATTAACTTAAGAATTTAAAGTTCATTATACAATGTTTATGAAGTACATACCTTAGTTAAGTATTTAGCTTGGGGTCTTTCAGCTTGCAGTACTTTACTGATGTCACAATAAGAATATGACATCAAAAAATACACAAGGGACTTTTGCAAAACCTTTGTTGGTTAAGAGTTAATTTCTAAAGTAAAAACAACAAAGTTAAGCCAACTAGAATCCTTTAATTCAGGAAGCTAGTTAAATGCTAATAAAACTCAACACATGGCTTTCAAGGTCGTTTATTCGAGTCCAATACTGGAGCAGATCAGATTTAAGGAATAAAATTACCTCACTTTCAGAGAATTGACGAATACTTGCAAAACAAAACAGTGCCTTTCTACGCGGCTATCTTAATATATCCTAACTATTTTCTCGACCTGGTCCTACCTCCACCTGTGTCATGCTTTGAAAAACGGTGAACAAGAAACCAGACAGGTTTATACTCTAAAACTGGGCTCATTTACACGACACGGTTTTCAGGATAGCAAGTCTGAGGCATCCGGGGTAAAAATGAGCAACCTCAGGTGGGGCAGGAAGGTAGAGGAAAGGATAGAGCCGATGCGCAGGCTCCTTACCTGTAGTTTCTGTAATTCCCACACGCAAAGGGGAACCGCAACCAATACGATTGCCAGGTAGATGACCGCCGCTAAAGGTCGAATCCATTGTCTCCAGTTCCTCCAGGTACAAGTGCAAGGCATGTTTCCGCATAAATCAACTCCGAATAGCAAGGAAAAAGAGCTCGAAAGATACTGTAATGGGGAGCCCTGTTCTTTGGCTGTTTTATTAACTCGCATCCTACACACAAATAGCTGTTGGGCGACTTTACCAGCAGCTCGAGCCGCCTCCTCGGCCTGCGCTGTGCTGTCTGCTGCAGCTGCGGCAACTGCGGCCGCTCAGGGTGCTACCGGGGAGCAGAACGGGCAGCATCCTTTCTTCCCCACCCCGCATCTACCCAGTTCTTCTGCGGTGGAAACCCCGGGCGGAGCCGCGGCTCTCACCTGGGGATCGCCCAGAGCTCTTGTTGCACCATGGCCTGGAGAGCGGCGCGGACCAACAACGGTTTCTAATCGCCCTGCACACAGTTTCCTTCTGCCTCGCAGCTGCCGACCCACTGACTCTTTTCTTGGGCGGTCGAGCTTCCTACCTCGCGGGCTCCCAGGCGCCTTTGTCCAATTTTACTTATAAACAGGAGGTGAGGCTCAAACTCCACGGCCCTACGGAGTCCTCACCTGCTCCTACCGGCCACCCCCATCAAAGGCGGAACCCAACCCCAAACCAGAGCTTCCGCTTCCGCCCCCGCTGGCTGAGGTTGGTGATTCGTCCGCAGCGCCAGGCTGGGCCCGCCTTATCCGGTTCACTTCCCACTCTCTGATTGGCCACTTGAGGAGGGCGGGGCTGCAAGGAGGTGTGTAAAGGTTAGACGCTTGGAGGAAGAGAGTGTGGGTGAAGTTTGCTAGAGTCGCTGCTGTTTGGTCCAGTGGCCTTTGAAGGGCTCAGAAGCTGTAGTAATTGAGAACGCTGGAGGAATACCACTACATTCTTCTGCTGGCTATATACCCCACCCTTAAGAAAGCCTGGGTAAGAGGCGGTTACGTTAGAGCTGAACCTTTTAATGCACGAAAGGTCTCCGATTCTCTGTGGAAGTGGGTAGGGGACCCAGATGCAATAAGAAGACAGAGAAGAATTGGAAACCTCTGCCTAGGTTTCTGTCGGTTGCCAGAATATTTGTTTCTGGATCCTGCAGAAAGGCCATTGTAAAGACAGCTTAATTTTAGAAGTAACTGCAAATACTGAGTACCCTCTCTGCATTTGGAACTTGTGTTAAAAACTCACATTCATTTAAGTTTCAAAACGTTGGTGTTCCAACTGACACAGATTTTATGCGCTTCAAGCTTTTAGCTAAAACTATAAGAAATGGTAAATGGGCTCTTAAGGCCTTTCTAAACCAATAGAGCAAACAAATACGGGCTTCTCAATTAAATACACAAGAGTGTCCTTTGTTATAATTGTCATTTTCTGAGGGACAGAAAATGTACTAAGTTTTTTATCTACATTGTATCAGTTAATCTGCACAAAAACTTGGAAGGGTAAGGAGTTTTCTATGTTACATATGAGAAAACAGATTCACGTGATTAAATAATTGGCCTGAGCTCTCTGAGCCAGTGATTAAGCTGGTCAGAGAGCACCTGCCACCTGAGAAATTCTAATGACCTTATTTATGGACAAGAAGCCCAGCTCTATTGAGTACACCCAACCTAGGGTCCTCACAGAGGCAGTGAGCGAATGCTAACTTCCCTGGTGTCATTTGTCCTAGCCAAAGTTTGGAGTTTGATTTCTGCTTTCTTCTCGATCTAACATCTGCTTGTTACAATCTGGTGTCTTGTCATACAAACTGTTTTTTTAAAGGAGAAATAGGCCTTTTGTTTGTTATTCCTAAGCTAACACACAAAATTGAAATTGTTTTTTTTTTTAATTTCCTGATCATTAAATTAATGCATACTCCATTGTTCAATTTCAGAAAATAGAAGAAGAATAGAAAAGTAAACCCTTTCTTTGTAACCAAATATAACCACTAGTTACTTTTTTGGTACACAGTACAATCTTCCTTGGATATCTGCACACGTGGACTACCTCGGTGCTTTCAGTCACAGTCACTGCATCTACATTCTTTCTCATGGTTAAACCTTTTTTTGCCACATTTGTGGAAACTTCCTTGATTTTCCCACCTGTATTCTATAGCACTCTTGTTATGTTATAATCATTGACTCATTTGTCTTTTTAACCTAATTTTAGGTTTTTAATGAAAGTTGTATGTAAGATGACTTTATTCCTGCATCTTCTCAATTGTTCTTCCTTGTATCTGCCCTTTCCCTTTCCTACTGGGGGAGATTTGGTTTTACATTCAAGGATCTTTTTGCAGTCTTTGTCCGGCTTAGTCTAGTGGCAACCGGCGAATGCTCACACGAACAGTTGTACCATTAACTTTCTCCCGTGGCACTCATTCAGTGTAAATGACATTATTTCTTCCTGTGAACCTGGACTACTTTGCCAATTACTGCCCTTTGTAATGTCCTCACACAAATTGAACTTCATCATCCTTTCAGTTGGGCATGGATCAAACATTGTACTTCTGCCTCAGATCCTTGGGAAGAGGAGAAGACATAATCTCCCTGCAAATGTGGGAAGGTGCACTGAAATGCGTTTCACTGTTCTTGTTCTGCTGAGAACTCACAAAGGGATTGAACTTCATTTTGACCACTGGTGCTTCTACGATGCTGCTTGTCTGTCTCTTTAGACTGAGTTCCTAGGAGCGACCTAAAGTTCTAGAACTATTAGAATAATGCAAGAGGGGGATGAGACCAAAATGTCAGATGCGCAAGTTATTCCCACACCTCTTTGTGACCTGGGGTTCTTCTGTGGTGAAGTTTCTGCCAATCAACAGAGAAATGAGAAAAAATATGTAGTGAGTTTTTCATTTAGTAAAACTTACTCTCAAGGGTTGTGCTTTATTTTGAAATTGTTCATTGCATTTCTTTTATGTGATGCTAATTATAGAATAGTTGTTTTCTAAATGTTCTTACTTAGAATAAAAAGTTGGTAACTTTATTGACTCCTATTGAGTTTTTATTTATGAAATTTTTCTTGGCCTACGAAATCCTATAGTCTAGTAATCACTGAGATAGGGAATAGCCACTGAATTCAGCAACCACAATGCTTGCGTGATCCTAATCTCTCTGCTCTACTTGTTTTAGGTGATCTCTATTCTTTCTGGATACGACAGCCTAAGCCTGAGGGTGGATCCAGCTTGATAGTGTTTGGAAAATAAGAAATAGTTGTAACTGACAGATAGTAATGGGGTCAAAAGAAAGCTGTTAGTCATTCTTGATGAAATTCATATAGATAAAATGAAGTTTCTATTTGTCACTGTATCATGTGAAAATAGGTAGATGGAAGTTTGCCATCCATAAAGGATATGTTTGGATTAGTCTGACTTAATATGTTAATAAAAATTTACTTTGAGGGATTCTGGTAGGTGGGCATGTTAACCCTTGGTATGTATCTCCATATCTCTGTAGAAATATGTCCATGGTGGTTTAAAATGTCCATAAAAAGTGCTGGCTGGTATGGCTCAGCGGATTGAGTGCCTGCCTGCAAACCAAAGGGTCATGGGCTTGATTCCTAGTCTGGGCACATTCCTGGGTTGTGGGCCAGTAGAGGGTGTGTAAGAGGCAACCACACATTGATGTTTCCCATTCTTTGTCCTTCCATTTCCCTCTCTCTAAAAAATTAAATAAAATTTAAAAAACACCCATAAAAAGATAGACTGTACCCTTAAATCTGCGTGGGCTTGTGACTGATTTGACCAATAAAATACAGCGAAAGTGATCAGAATCACCACATGTGACTTCAGAGGCTACATCATAAAAGGCCATGCAGTTCCACCTTGTCTGTCGAAACACTTGTGTTTGGAACTTTCAGCCATCATGTAAGAGGTCTGACTGCCTGGCCTGAGGCTGGTGTGCTGTGAAAAGCCCAAGACACATGGAGATACCCCTTGAAGGTACTCTGATTGACAGTCACCACTGAGTTTGGACCTCTGGTTAGCCCAGCCCAGGTGCCAGTCATGTGAGTGGAGGAGCAGATTCCTACTCCCAGCCATTTGAGTTACCTTTCACCCTTTTGAGTCTTCCCACCTGAGGCCCTAGACTTGTGAGGCAAGCCATTCCTGCTCTGCCTTGTCTTGATTCCTGACCTGAAGAATGCATGAACTCAAGAAAATTAGAAGACAAGATACAGACTGGGAGACAATATTTGCAAAAGTTACATCTCATGAAGACTTATTCAAAATAGACAAAGACCTCACCAAAGAAGACATACAGATGTCAAATAAGCATATGAAAAGATGCTCCAGTCAGGTATATGCAAATCAAAACAATGACATGCAACGAAACACTTACTAGAATGGCCAAAATCCAGAACACTGATACCAAACGCTGATGAGGGTGCTGAGCAAAAGAAACTCGTACATCACCTGTGGGAATGCAAAATGGTACAGCCTCTTTGGAAGACAATTTGGTGATTTCTTATAAAATGGAACATGCTCTTACCATACTATCCAGCAGTTGCAGTCCTTACTGTTTACCCAAAAGAGCTGAAATCTTATTTCACACTAAAGCATGTGTGTGAATATTTATGGCAACTTTATTCATAATTGCCAGAACTTGAAAGCAACCAAGATGTCCGTCAGCAGGAAAATGGATTAATAAACAGTGGTACATTCAGACAATAGAATATGTTCATTGCTAAAAAGAAATGAGCTATCAAGCTATAAAAAGGCCTAGAGGGACCTTAAATGCATATTACTAAGTGAAAAAAGCCACTCTGAAAAGCACATATAATGCATGTATAATTTCAACTACATAACATTCCGGAGAAGGCAAAACAATGAAGATGCAACATTAGTGATTGCCAGATGGCAGTGGGGGAGAGATAAATAAACAGAGCCCAGCATTTTCAGGCAGGGAGAATATTCTTTCTGATATTATAATGATGAATATATGTCATTATACTTTTGTCCAAACCCGTTGAATGAGCCCTAAATGAACTGTGGACTTTGGGTGATTTTGATGTGTTAATGTGATTCGTTCTTGCTAAAAATGTACCTACCCACCCTGGCTGCTGTGGTTCAGTGGGTTGAGCGCCAGCCTGCAAACCAAAGGGTCGCTGGTTTGATTCCCAGTCAGGGCACATGCCTGGGTTGTGGGCCAGGTCCCCAGTAGCGGGGGGCACATGAGAGGCAACCACACATTGATGTTTGTCTCCTTCTCTTTCTCCCTCTCTTCCCCTCTCTCTAAAAATAAATAAATAAAATCTTTTCAAAAAATGTACCATCCTGGTGAACATACTGATAAAGGAGGAGGCAACTCATGTAAAGGGGCACTGGGTATTTGGGAATTCTCTATACCTTTCAATTTTTTGGTAAACCTAAAACTCCTAAAAAAAAATAAAGTTCTTTTAAGAAAAAGAATCCACGAGCATAATGAAATGATTTATTTTACTTCACTGAGTTTAGGGTTGTTTGTTATGCATCTGTTCCAGTGAATCGATAACTGAAAAAATGTCTTTTGTTTATTTATAAACTCTGTATCTAATCTCAGAGAGGCTTCTTCCTTGAAATGATTTTCTTTTTGCCTAGAGCTAAATTTAAGCCTAGGTCAAGTGCTTCAGGTTTTTTTGTGTTTTGGTGTTTTTTAAAAAAATTTTATAAGAATTTATTTGAGCCAAATTGACAACATGCTAGGGAGAAAGATCTCAAATGCTCTGGGTTTTTCTTTTTAAGGAATACATTGCCTTGGGAGTCTGAGATTGTGCTAACCAGTCAAAGGAATTAAGTGAGTTTTAGATTTAATTGTGGTAAATACAGGAAAGAGATATGAACAGGTCTTTATACTTGATTTTGTGATGTACCATTTTCTCCCCTCCCTCAAATGGGAGGGAAAATGGTCTATTATTCACCAAACGAGTGGGGAAGAAAACAAAAAATGGTACAAGTTGTAATATCAAACTTTAAAAAATTAAGAGTTACAAAAAATTAAAAGAATATTTTAACTAATTTTAAACTATTTACTATCTGGTCTTTACAGAAAAAGATGTCAGCTCTTAATTTGGAGTAAATTTTAAAACTTTTATAATGGACTCTTATGAAGTTGCTGAATGAATCTTAATATAAAGTTCATTCATTTCTTCACTAGGAAAGTACTTACATTTTAGTAGACTTTCTCACCTAAATATTTGGGAAAGTCTAGTAGTTTTTCCCTAAACCAACATTGAAAAATGATGGTTTTATTTATTTATTTTTGTTATCTTATCTAAGAGTAAGATTCTCTGATGTAAAAGTAAGATTTACTGGTTTTAAAGGGACTTCACAGTAAATTCTGAATAACAGGCCCCAGAAGTCCTGGAGAGCCAGGGTGGAGTGGAGGAAAAAGCCACACTGCATGTGACTAGGTAAGGAGCGGCTGGAGGTGCTGTCTTGCCCACTTTGCTCTGTTTCTGATTCTGCTCTAAGCAGGCGGTGTCCTTTGAACCCGAGCATGTTCCTAAGGTGGGGATTCCCACACTTTCTTCTTTTACGGCACCCTTAGAATCTCAGTAATTTTTTCAGGGTTTCTTGAGATAAATATATAATAGTTCCATTTGTTAAGTAATTGGGTCCAAACAACCTAGTTGTAGACATGACATAATGTCTAACAGAAACTCTCTCAAAGATTAAAAGTATCTCATGGTGCTTCTCTCAAAAACTGAAAATACCCCGTGGTGCCTCTGTGGGCTCCCTCCAGCACCCTCTGCCCTTGGTGCGCAGTTTGGGGGTTGCCGTCCTGGGGTCGTTCATGGGTGTTTCTGAGCTGGACATGCCTCTGTCCTAGGCCTTGCTGCTTGTTTCATCTGATACTATTCCCCACATTTCCAGGACTTTCCTAACAATAATTTCTGGAGACTCTCTTTGCTTACAGACTTAATTTTTGCATTCAGGATTCAGGTTTATTCCTTTAGATTATTAACTTGCATATTGGATTTTCTTTATAAAACCTCTTTGTTTAAACTACTAAACTAAATATTTAAATAAATAGGACCATTGCCCTCATCTTCAAAGGTGCATTACTCGAATTGCTGGATTAATGACTATGAGGCTCTCTAGTTTCCTCACGAGGAAGGTGATAAAGTATCTTAAATCACCTGATAATCCCTGATAGTACATGCTATGCTCCCTTACTCAAGTGAGGAAGGCACTGTGAATGGTGTACACAACTTACATAGTAAATAATAAATTACCTTTTTAATAAATTATTCCTCAGTAGATGACCTTTCCAGTAGCTCTACCTGGTGGGGAATTTTTTTCTGCTTATCTCCATTGATGTTTTATTTTCAGACTGATTTAAGTGACACTTGTGGAATATAAATTATAGGCTAAAAGGAATGTGAAAAACCCTAATAACTTTATTTTTATTTTTTTATTATTGTTTAAGTACAGTTGTCTCCATTTTCCCCTCACAACTCTCTCCCACCCCACCCACCCCCACCTCCCACCCTCAATCCTACCCCCCTTTGGCTTTATCCATGGGTCCTTTATACATGTTCCTTGACGACCCTTCCCCTATTTCCCTCCATTATCCCCCTTCTCCCTCCCCTCTGGTCACTGTCAGTTCTGTTCTTTATTTCAATGTCTCTGGTTATATTTCACTTGTTTGTTTTGTTAATTAAGTTCCACTTATAAGTGAGATCATATGGTATTTGTCTTTCACCGCCTGGCTTATTTCACTTAGCATAGTGCTCTCGAGATCCATCCATGCTGTCGTGAAGGGTAGGATCTCCTTCTTTCTTTCTACTGTGTAGTATTCCATTGTCTAAATGTACAGTGATCCACTCATTCCTTTACTGATGGGCACTTACTCTAAATGACAAATTCAAAACTAGATAATTCAGAAGATTTTGGAGAGAAGGTATTTCTGGTTAGGAAGAAGATCCTGCGTATCATAAAAACTCTGAGAAAAATTTTTTTTACTGAGACAAATTCTCTTAGGATTTAAACAAGGATCAATATGTCATTGGTACATTCGATGCTACACTCTGGAGATCCCCTTGGAAAGAAGGCTTTGATTTACATGAGGTTTGGAGAATTCATGGGAGGATTTTATTCCAGTGTGAAGAGGTCTCTGTGGAACTTGAGTTTTATCTCTTCCTTTCCTTAGGCTGTCAATTGCCCTTGTGTAAACTATGGAGCACATGTCCTACATGGCTTTACACAGGCAGGATGTGAGGGTGGGATGGCAATCCCTTGGTCTCCGGCACTGTGGAATGAGTGTGCTGTGCACGCGTAGTTCTAATGGGGTGCACTGGGCTTGACGAATGTAACCAGTGCTGCTGTTTGTGTATCATCTTTATTATGAAGGGCAGAGCTGGTCATTTTTTGCTCCTGTAGTGCAAATCCTGTGGTTTGTGTTTTCCAGTTTTCTCATTTGGGGAATGAGAGGAAAATGAGGAGAAAGCAGTTTTCCATTGTTTTTTTCCTTCTCTAAATCAGGATATAAGCCAAGCAATTGTCCTATAGCTGAGTGTTTTCCACTTCCCCTGTTCT
This sequence comes from Macrotus californicus, assembly GCA_007922815.1. Taxonomy (NCBI): domain Eukaryota; kingdom Metazoa; phylum Chordata; class Mammalia; order Chiroptera; family Phyllostomidae; genus Macrotus; species Macrotus californicus. The sequence continues at coordinate 14,441 of VMDR010005709.1, forward strand.
GAGGAATCCTGGCTTTTCTGATCAGTGTCTTCCCAGGAAGGAAGACAAATGGAAAAAATACCTTGCCTGATGTAATTTCTGTTGCTGCCACATCAAATGATCACAAACTTAGTGGCTTAACTAATGTATTTTTATTATCTTAACGTTTCTGGAGGTCGAGTCTGACATTGACCTCAATGAGCTCAAACCCAGGAGTCAGCAGGGCAACATTCCTTTCTGCAGACTACAGGGAGGATCTCCTTGCTCACTCGAGTCATTGGCAGGATTTAGTTTCTTGAAGTGGTTGCACTAAGGTCTCTGTCCCTGCTGGCTGTCAGCTGAGAATTGTCCACAGCTTCTAGAGGATGTCCACATTCCTTGCTTCATGGTCTAAGAGTACTCTTTTTTATTTTCATCATAGTTTTAAAAAATTCTGCACCCAAGGATATGTTTATTGACTTTAGAGAGAGAGAGGAAGGGAGAGGGAAGGGGGAGGGCGGGAGAGAGAGAGAGAGAGAGAGAGAGAGAGAGAGAAACATCAATATGAGAAACATTGATTGGTTGCCTCCTGTACATTCCCCAACCAGGGATTGAACGTCAGTCTTTGGTATACGGGATGATGCTCCAACCAACCGAGCCACCCGGCAAAGAGCTTCATCATACACATTTAAGGGGTGATGTGATTAGATTGGGACCACCCAGATAATCCAAAATAATCTCATTTCAAGGTTCTTAACCTTAATCATATTTGCAAAATCTGTTTTTGCCATGCAAGGTGACATATTCAGAAATTCTGGAGTTGGGATACAAACATCTTTGGGGCTCATTATTCTGCTTACCACACCTGGTGATGCTAAAAAGTGAGCTGATGCAAATGGAACACGTGGTCCTCAACTTTTAATTGTTCTGAAGCTGTCAGTTTTGTGCATTGTATATTGATGTCTAGAGCTTTCTTTCCTATGTTAACTGAGACTTTCCTACATCCACTGATAAGTATTTAAGGACAATTAGTTCTTATAACTATATCGAATAAGGGGAGGGAAATAGTGAAGGAGGGATATTGAGATGAGGGAAAGTTTTATTTTTCCTCCCAAAGTGGAAGGAAACAAAAGCCACCTGTGAGCATGGTTACATGTTGAGGAGAAGGACTCAGTAGAGAAGGAGAGTGGGGTGGGGTAAACTGGAAGCGATTTTCCCAAATCTGTTCTTCGCTTCTGCTGTAGTAGGAGAGCTTTAGGTAGACATGTGGCCATCCAATGAAAAATTACATTTCTCAAACCCCCTGCTGTCTAAAGTCTCAAACAGTGATTAGATTCCTCTAGTAATACATTCTCTGTACTTGGAGGGCAGAGCAAGTTGTCCAGCGTAGACCATCTGGGATAGCCCAGAGGCCACGCTCTTCATCAAGCACCAGGTAAGGGAGCAGGAAGGCATCTCTGTGGTGGCTCTCTTCAGATATCCAGAGAAGACCGTGGAAAATTCTACAAAAATTGCATTTCTGATTATAGTGGGGAAATGGAATTCCAGAGGGGTGAAGGCTAGGCAGTCGAGTCTAACGGACAAAGACAACAGTTGGTGCAATAATGAATCACAGAGAAAGTATAATAATAGGGGTGTTTGACATAAACGGGCAGCCTAGAGAGGCTCTGCTTTACATAGTAGAAGGGATACTTTAAGGTCAGCTGGGAAGAAGCTAACCAGATACTATTGTTAGGGTTCATGGCTTCTTACCAGGCTTCCAGAACTCAGCCAATGTGTAGACCTAAAGCCCCTCAACAGAAGTAGAGGCTGGGAGCCTCTGAAAAAGGCCCTGCAGCACAACCGGAGATGTATGCAGTGAGTAGCCTCCAGAGCGTTCCACAGAGCGACCTGGAGCTACCCAGGGGACTGTGCAGCAGGGGAACAGAAATACCTAGAATTCTGGGAACTCATATGCTGGCTCTAATTTTATACCGATACTCAGAGGCCCCAAAGACTGTGATAGTTCACCAAAGTGGGAGCTTATGGATGTCAGAAGTTAGATGAAGCCTTGGCCCAAATTCATTTAACAGTGAGTCTAGTGGGACTTCAGACCCATCCTGTGTTTATTATTCCAGTTCCAGAATATATGGTGGGAATTTGATGCGGACTCCACTCCACAGGGTCCGTGTGTCGTGAATGTTTCTCCTATGGCTGCAACAAATGACGGACAAATTCACATGGACTACAGAAATCCGGTGGACCAAAAGGGATGGCATGGCTGCTCAGTAAGTGCAAGAGAGGGCCCCGACCCCTGCCTGGACAGGCTTTTATTGATATTCTAGGTACATTACATCAAGGATGGCCCTCATTTACTATATCCAGGTTCTCTTTAGGTAGTTACCTTTTATAGATAACAAAGGAAAGAATGTTGCTGATTACTTCAAAGAGAAAGGACATTTGCAAATGTAGAGGGGAAAAGTGGTTGAACTGGTTACACCCATACTTGGGAGGTTTAGCGCAGATCACAGCAAACCTCTGCTGCCTCAATTCAGGGTGAGGGAGTTTTTAGCAAGAGCAAGCCTCAAAATGGCATAGGTACAATGCAGTGCAGGCCTGATTCCCCATGGGAGAACTGATCCATGGGTCTGGCTTTCTGTGTGCTGAACACACACCTGCCTATTTTCAGACAGAGCTGGACTACATTCAGCATTGCGCGCGGATAGGTCCCCTATAGGAATATGTACACATACACTTGGTAACTAGTAGAGTACCCTCCGGTTCCCTGTCCTGTGGAGCGAGAGCTATTGTGAAAGGAAGAACCATCTAGAGTTCTGGAACTCTTCCCGTGCCAAATACCGATGGTAAGTGGTAAGTAGTGTTCCTGGAGAGATTGTGGAAATGACCACTGCCATAAAAACCTGGAGGGAAGCAGGGGTCATGATTCCTGCTATAGCTGCATGATGTGTTTCTGTCTGACCAGAGAGAAAGCCTGAAGGGCCTTGGAAAATGACAGATTACTGCAAACCTATAAAGAATGTGGCGGTAGTCGCAACTATAGTTTTAGATATAGTGTATTAGCTGGAACACATTATCACCTGGCACCTGGCATGCGACTGTTGACCTGGGAAAATGCATTATTTCCCATCCCAATCAGTAGGCAAAATCAGAAGCAGTTTGCATTTATATAGCAGAAACAAAGGTATACCTTTATTATATTTTATAAAACATTGCACTGGTCCTTCACATCAACTATCATAGTTAATTGAATGTAGTGAGCAGAACGTAGAAAATACATATACCAGAAGGTGGGAGACAAACTGTGATAGTTCAGGGCTCTACCACTCTAGTGAAGTTTCAAGGTATTCATTCATCTGGGGCATAGTAGGAAATTCCTTCTACAGAAAGACGCAAATGGTAGTACCTTGCACCAATCACCACAAAAGAAGAGGCACAGTATGTGATGAAACCTTTTGGATTTTGGCGATGATGCATACAACATTTGGGCATGCTGCACCGTCCCAAGCTGCCAGTTATAGGTGGGTCCTGGAAAAAGAATGAGCTCTGCAGCCTGTCCAGGTTGGGATGCCACTTGGGCCTCATGATGGAGCAGATCCGAGTGTTGTCTCAGGCTTATCAAGGAAGGCATACACAAGGTGAAGGGAAACAGTCACACCTTTTGCTATTATCAAACAATTGCTCTGAATTAACCCTAATTGGCAAATAATTCTAAATAATGATTACTGGTCATATGGTTCTGCCAGGGTATCAGCTAGTCATATGATTCAACCAAAGTCACACATGGTCACTCAAATGGGATGACTTGAAAGTTTCATAGGGGACGTTTACAAAGGTTTGGGCAATGTCTAAGGAAACCACTTGATTCAGTGGTGCAGTAGCAGGGCAAAGAGAGGACATAGTCACTGGGACATGAAGGTAGAGAGTTGTGTGGAACGGGCCATCTGAAAAGACCCTGTGTGGAGGGGTGACCTCCTCAATGGAATCAGCCCTGTCTCATTCTCCTCTCTCTGATCTCACATTCATGCCGCCCACTGGCCAAACCCAACTGAAGGTCAGAGGACAAGGGAGCCTGTGGTATGATTTGAACAGATCAGCCTCCTGAGGCATGGAACACAGCAGAGAAGGGCAGAGGATAGATTTGGAGTGACAAATGGAAGAAATCCAACACAGCAGAACAAAACAGAAAGTATTAAAAACAATACTTTAGCTTAAACCAATCCGACTCCCAGTGTTTTTATTACTGGCTAACTTTTTTATTATGAGCTGGAACTTAAATTTTTGAGACACAAACTTACCACAATTTATATGATAAGCAGTATTGCTTATTTTAATTCCACACCTATATAAATATGAATGATTTACATCGTTTGACTTGCTAGTGTCCTTCTGAAACTGGCTGGTACATCATCACCCCTATTTTACCCACAGAGAATATGATCCATTATGATTTTTGAGTGTGACCTCATTTTTATGTGGCCACAGAACTGGCCTGCTGCAGATTTGCCCCAATTATTTCAGCCATCTTCACGACTGATTCTCATCACTGTGGGATAAGGAACTGTGTGACCATCTACACTGATTATGAGGGAGCTTGCAATGATAGGATTAGAGGCACCACAGCCTGGTCACCCGGCACAGAGGCATTCTTCTCGAGAATCAGTTTTTAAAAGTCAGCAGAAGAGAAGAAGCTGACCCTTCTGAATTTTTTCCACTTGAATTTTCAACTACACTGACACCACCATTTTTAACAACTAGTATAATAGGACATGTGTCCTGAAATAAGGGCCTGGCATCTTTGGGAAGAGGAAGTGGGTGACAATATCCAGATCTGAAGTTTGTAGCAACACCAAACTGACCGTACTAGTTATCCTCAGGGAGCTCAAAACTGCATGACCTATGTTCTGAAAGAGACAACGCAAGACAAAGTGAGAGCAAACTTTGAAACTGGAGAGTAGCAAAATTTTCTGCAAAAATACGTAATGTCAAAATGAAGCTTGATGGTCCAGTTTTCTTTCCAGTTATAGTTCATCCTTAACATTTCTAATAATGAGCTATTATCATGTATTGCACTAACTCTACCATTGTCACCTTCATTCAAGGCCTTAAAGAATTTCAGTTTTAAGAAGGAACCGTGGTTTCTTAACCAGATTAGTTTAGATTTGGGAAGTTGTGTGTGTCTGTGTGTACAGTTACAAATTTTTAGATCTAGCAGGGTTTTGTTTTGGTTTATTTTTCCCCAAAGATGACTTATAAAGCTAGACACATTCTTATTGTGGAAGCCTCTTGATATAAACTTATGTTTCTACTTATAACATTTTTATTTATTATAAATATTATACTTACATATTCATAATCATGCTATTTATTGTGGAGGCTACATGATTCAGTTTACTGCTGATGGAAAGAAAAACATTTCTTTGGTCTTAACTCACAACTCTTTAAGAAAAGGTTAGGAATCTTAGAATCTCTCTTAGCTGCTATTTCATTGTTTTTTTCTTTTACTTTTTCTCAGTAGGTAGGACCTCTTCTCACACCTCTCTGGTGTTTCGACCTCAGTATTCCTAACAGCAGAGAAAAATGAAGATGTGTTTCCCAGGGGTCTGAGATAGCTTCTGAAGTTACAGCAAGGGAGAAACTTCTCTCATATTTTATTTGAAGAATTTATTGGAATTTTGCAATCTATTTTTATTATATTACATATATATTTCTATTATGCTTGGAACAGTGCTTTCTAGTAACATGCTCAATATATATTAGTTGCTGTTGATAATGGAAACCGGGAAGGAAAAGAAACAGTGAATTTCCAAGCTATTCCATTTTCTTTCTGGTAGAAGATTCTTGAATCTGAAGTAGTGTCAATAGCAATTTACATGATTATATTAAGTGTGAATTTTTGTTTTGATTATGTTAAACAAAATGTCCTTGAGTGAACACAGATTTTTCTCTTGCCGCAAGTAAGAAACTTTTAAAGTAACTCTGATCACACTTACTGCAGTGGATGATCAAGGTTCGGGCCAGAATGGAACAGGGAAGTGCGCTCTCTCCCACGGGTGGGAGCTGCTCTCCAGGCCGGTGCATTGGGCCGTCAGTTCATGTCCCTGCTACCTGAGAAATGAGAAAGGAGGTGGTACAATGTGGCAGGGAGGGCTTTAAGGACTTAAAGAAACATGATAAATTTAATTGAAATGTTGAGGGAAAGCCCACCATGTAATGACAATGAAATGGAGCTTCTGGGGCCCCTTGAAACACTGGAAACCACTGGTATAGAACAAAGAGCTCTCTGGAGCCAGCCCAATGTTACTCCTTATGAGCTCTCAGTCAGGGGTGTCAAACTTATTTTCACTGGGGACCACATCAGCCTCGTGGTTGCCTTCAGAGGGCCAAATGTAGAGCTCCTTGCCCTTAGTTAAGGAGTAGCTACATTTACACAGTCCTAAAATGACATTTGGCCCTTTGAAAGCAACCACGAGGCTGATGTGGTCCCTGGTGAAAATGAGTTTGATACCCCTGCTCTAGGACCTTCAATAAGATATCTTGCTGAGCCTCAGTCTTGCTGCTTTCCTTATCTATAAAATGGGTTGACTTGGCATTAAATGAGACAGTATACCCATGGAGCCTATTATATGTAAGTACTTCCCCCATGTGGTATACACTTATGAGCTACTTTGCTCAAAACTCTCTACTTTCCCCTGAAAACTGCTTCTTCCTTTTCCACCCACGTGGTACAGCAGGTGTAGCCATTTTGTAACATGACCCAGCCCACTGCAAATGAATCCTTTCTCAGAATTTCTTGGACTAGGCACCAAGAAATAGAGCTGAAAGAGTCTCCTGTTAACCCGTCTGGGGAAGCTGTGGGAAAAAAGCCTGGGAGTTGTCAGCAGTTAGCAGAGGTCTCCCACCGAGTGGCAGGCTGGCCTATGGAGAGGCAGATTAAAGAGCAGGTAGCTGGAGAGCAACAGGAGAGGCAAGACAGCAAGGAGCCCTGCTGGTGTTTTAGTGCCTGTTTCTGACTGTTCCTGAGACCTAATCTGACTCTTGCCCTCAGTTCTGTGAGGAATCCCAGGATCCTTAGAGTAAACTTCGCTTTTATTTAGCTAGCATGCTGGACTGTGCCATGACATCTTGGGTAAGCTGGGAATTGTGTTTCCCAAAATCTCCTTCTATGCACAGTTCTGGGTTGGAGTTGGCCAAAGAGGAACTTCCAAGACACTGAAGGGAAGCAAAGACCGTTGTTCCTGGAAGGGCATCCCGGCCAGACAGACACAGAGGTACCTCTGGGGCCCACTTTGTTCTTCCTGTCTCTACAGTTTCCTGCTCCCCGTCCAACTGGACGGCTGTCCCTGCTCACCCAAAGCAGACTCAGACTCTTCCTCTCCTCTACCTGGACACTTGGCTGCAGGCCCACAGAGGTAGTAGCTGCACAGAGGGAACATCTTCCCAGACATTGATCTGTGAGCTCCCCCTTCACAGTCCCACTGAAGCCGCTGGGTATAGTTGCCTCGCAGGTTTCCCTGCAAGCTCCAACTTACCCGCTCAAGTCCTCGCACCTTCATTTCCTCAGCTGCTCCCACGTTTGTGTGAGGTCTAGGTCCTGTAATAAATCTCTTGTTCCCATAATGCTCTAGTGCTCTGCTTCTCTGAAGTCTCAGTGCTACAGCTAGTTCGTGTTTCTTTCACTTACATATGAATCAAAATGGTATCAATCACTTTTCTAGGCCTTTTGCAATCCTTAAACAAAAAGACACAAAGGGAAATATAAAGGCAAGACTTTTAAAAAAGTATAATGTTTTTGGAGCAGAAAAATGATACATTTTCTCACATCATGCTTTTTTATAGAGAATGGGCTGGTGATAATTCATGGATACTTCATTAAAATTGCCTGACATGCCCTGACCGTCTTGAGCCAGATTGAGGAAAACATGTTTGACTTTTGCCTCTCCCAGAGCAGTAGGTAAAAACACTTGAGGAAGGTACAGTAGGAGGACACCAGGGTCTGGAACACAGAAGATAAACCTTGAACGTGGTATTAGTGACAATGACCTCTCCTTCATCACCATGGACTCAGCCAGAAAAGCAGATACTCTGCAATACACACACACACGTTACAGAAATTGGACCTTATGCAAGTGTGGGAGCCGATTTAATAGTCTCTGTAAGGATGTTTTTTGTCTTTGTGTTTGAGGCTGGAGCTGAAGGTCCAGTCTCCCTAAGCCTTTGGATGCCTTTCTTTACAGCAAATCAGGAAAGTCCTTCAGGCAAAGGAAGACAGAGCTAAGATGAAAAGCACAGTCAGAAGAGCTGTTTCTCTTGGTAAAGAAGATTGAACACAATACTGGCATTCCAGGTACCCAACTTCGTTGGGATCTGCTTACATGTATTCATTTCGATGTTTTTAAGGTCCCAGTCATTTAGGACATGCCAAGATATCCCTTCCAAAGTGAGGGACAAATCATTGCATCTGACCTATATTCATTTTCTATTGCTGGGTAACAAATGACCAGAAAGAGCAATTACAACCACCCAAACTGATTATCTCACAGTTTTGACAGGTCAGATGGCTGGATTGTCTGTGCATCAACGTGTTGGCTAGGGCTGCAGTGGTCATCTGGGCTTAGCTATCTGCTGCTCTCCTTTTTTTGGAGATCCTCCTTTGTTCGTGGCCACAGGTAGGAGGGTGTGCTGCTACAGCACACTCTTAAAACTTCTTCAAAGTGAATGCACACAAAGTGGGTGTGGGAGGCAGAGATTAGAGAGGTAGCACACCTAGGGTGGCCAAGGAGGGAACTTTAATAAAATGACTTCTAAGATTATGTGGGCTGTTGGCATAGGCAGGACGCATTTTAATTAAAAGCCAGTAAAATTAACTATAGAAAAGCCTTTTTGTTTTGGTAGCAAGTGATTGAAATCTAATTCTACTTTCTTAAAGAAAAAAAGAATGTGTCGATGTAGCTGGAAAGTTCAGAAGTTCGCTCACTTCAGGTATGGCTGCATCTAGGAGATCAAATGGTTTTGCTAGGACTCTGTTTCTCTCATCTTAGCTGGCTCCTTTCCAGCCCTCTTCTCATTACTCATAGTGCCCAGTAAAATGTAAATGCTGTGCAAGTAGTTCTTGTACTGCGTTATTTAGGGGATAATGACAAGAAAAATGCCTGTACTTATTCAGTACAGGTGGAGCTATTGCAGGCCGAACTACAGAGGACTCATAAGCAACAACGTAGCATTTTTTCTTGAGTATTTTCAATCGCTCTGTGGTTGGCTCAACCCACCCATGCAGAAACCCTGGGTATGAACTGACTATACCATGAATCACCTTTTGTCCCTAAAGTCTTGCATCAATGGAATCACTAGCTATAACAAAAAAGCATATACAGCTGTCTTTTCTTTTAGGGGAAACATATAAAAAATACATTTTCTTTTTAAGAATGGAAATGAACTTAATTAATTAAGTTCTTGCTAGCCGAAATTTGATGGCTAGGGGAAAGTCATATGACATATGCATCCTTCCTTTCTCTTTTTTCTTCCTTTCTTCATTCTCTCTCTCTCTCTCTCTCTTTTTCATCTTTTGACAGTGCTTGCTATACTGAAAGCACAGAGAGGGAATAAACTAGTTTATCACTTAATAAAGATATTTTTCCCCTAAAAATACTTTTGAAACATTGTTCACATAATTGGAAAGGTTATTAAAAAGGGATTATTGTGAAAATATATGAATGCCAAAAATTCCATCAGTTTATGTCAAGGACTCATCAGAAACCTTACAAAACTGTTCTTAAAAGGTAATTATATTAAAAACTATGAAAAGATCTATTTGTAGTTATAATTTAAGAGAGCTCCTCCACTGTTCTTTTTCCTGATAGTTTGCTCTCTAAAAGCCCAAACACAGGGCATTCTTTTATCTTGGGTGTGATGTTGGCCGTTCACGCGCATGTGTGGGATATAACAGTAGGCACCACCAGGTTGCGCTGCAGTTCCACAGTGGAAGCAACGGGGCCAGGGTCCGCGAGAATTCTCAGAGGTCTTAGTTAACCATCTTATTTCTGTTTTTGAAGCAAAGAGCGGTGGAGAGAAATATTTAAAAGGAAAAAGAAGAGATTTCTTTCTAAAAATAAAAACTTCCTAATTCACTATAATTTAAAAGTTGTTATTCAATAAAAAAAAAAAAAGATTTTCTCCGAGAACATTAAGTTCCTTCTAGAAAGACTGCATTGAACTCAGCCCTGTTCAAGGAAAGCTTCCCTGATAGCAATGAACGAGAAAACAACAACAAAAAACAAGCCAACAAACGAACAAAAAACTCTGTTGAAAGTTTTGTTTCCTATATGCTCTAGTTGGTGATAGATAAGACTTTTTAAAAATACCAAAGTAGGGGATGTTTTATTTAAAATTATAGTGATATCTTTGGTGTAAAGCAGGCTTTAGAAGATATCAGAATATTTCAACTTGAAAACAATTTTTTTTTGAGTAAAGCCCTTTTTCCTTTTCTGCTCTTGCTTTCCCCAAATGTCAATATTTATGAGTCAAGGGTTGTGGGAAATGTTACCTAGAGTTACAAAGGGCCAGAGTTTGCCCTCGCACATCCCTGGGGAGCCGAGTGTGAGTGCCAGAGGGCAGCGTTTGGCCGCGAGGACCCAATCCCTTCTTTGTTTGCACCCCGTGCTATGAAGTGAAAGAAAATTTCGTACTCAGCTCTGCTTTATAAGATGTCAGCTTGCACACATCCCTGTATATCCTTTTGGCATAAAAGCAGATGCAGACTTACAGGAAGCAAAACAGAACAAAACAGCCAGAATTATGCAAGTCATTTTGAGACTTTTGAGACAACATATTCCCAAGTCAAAATTCTGGATAAAACCATCTTTTTGGCCATGTCACTGTCAAAACATTAGTCACTTCAGGTGTAACCTGTTTTAGGATTTTGTTAGTATTTGTTTTTGGCAATGGTAAAGACAGGGGCAATGAGAACGAAACCCTTATAGAAATAAGGTACGAATCTTACAAAATATTTGTAAGTTATGGAGCTTATATTTATTTTGGAAATGAATTGTTAGCTATCAAGATGATGAAAAATTCATTATTTAATCCAGGTAGCTTATTTTAATTTGCTTCCTCTCAAATTGTCAGTCATTGGGAGCTGAACAAGAAAATAAAAGCTGAACATGATGAAGCGTTACTAGGCAGAATAAACTGGGAGATAAGCTGGAAAATCAGGGTCATTAACAAATGAAAAAAAACTCAGAAGAACTCTTAAAAACAGTCACCAGTAAAATATGTCTTCAGGTCAAATGAAATGCCCTGACATTTATTCACGATTTCCTCTTGCATTTTATTTGTAGGATCTCCTCTTTATTTTTTCCCATCACCCCCACTCCATAGATGGTTAAGGTTCCTAGTGACTTTAAACTGAATTTCACAATTTGTAAAAATTGGCTCTTTTTACCTCAGCATTTCTTTATTTATCTCTCATTATTTTTATATGTCTGACCCAAACACTTGACTGGTTCAAGCACTTAACTGATTGTCAGAAATTCATAGAACATTTTATTTTCCCAGATCAGGAGGTAATTGCACTACTTCATTTTGGGGAAAAGTATGACAAAAGAATTATTGAGATTAATGAAAGAAGTAATTAGGGACTATGATAACATCAGTTTTTTGGGGAAAAAAAAAAGTTCTCTGTGGGAAGAGACTTTTATTTCATCTTCTAAACACATGGCTGAGGCCTTTGCTTTTTCTCTCCTCCTGCGGCCTGCTAACTCCGAACACATCTCTCCCCTGGTCAGCGGGGCGCCAGTGTTCTACTATTTAAACTTCCCCAGCCGTGGTTTCTTCATCTATAAAAGGGAATAAAAATATTCAGCTCAGATGTTGAGAGAATTAAATTAGCAACGTGTGCAGGTCTTGTGCCCAATGTGTGATGATTTCCTTCTTCCTTTCATCATTGGCAGGAACACAACAAAACCATGTCTGCCTGCATTGAACACCTCTGTGTGGGCGGAGCACAGCAGTTGTTGGACCTAATGTGCTCGCCGTCTAGCATTCCAGTGCGTGCCCACCTTGCAGACCACTTGTCGACATGCTTAGTGAAATTAGCTTTGGAAAGAAGACTCCGAAACCAAAAGTGTAAGTTCTCGTTGGCTGAGTTGGTGTTTTCTATTTGGTTCACATTCATACATACACTTAATATACATTTATCCATTGTGCCTTCAGATTGTATGTCCGTGTGAATGTTTTAAGTCTGTTTTGGAAGAGAATGACTAAAGCATAGTTTATGAAGGTGTTTCAGGTTTTGTACTTCTGTTCACTCCAAAAACTGAATTGTTAAATGAAATTTTATCCTGTAACAAGCTGAAAAATAGCCAACTTCCCTTACCTAATAACAAATAACATGGGTTTCTGTGAAAACCCAAAAAAAGGAGAGGATAGCTTTTTTTCTTAAAAATGTCTATATATTCAAATGGAAGACATCCTTTTCCGATGAGTTGCTTTGGAGGTCTAGACTCTTCTTTTGACCATACTGCTGTTGTTGTAAATGTTTTAGGAACCTCTGTGAGAATGATCTTTGGGACTACTTAAGGAGTACGAAAGAGAAAGCTAGTCTTATTATACTGTACGCATCTCCTATTTAGGCTAAAGCATCTCTGGCCAGTTGATTACTGTCTGCCTTATTGAATTCCTTTGGTCATTTCCAAAAGTAAAACTTATACTGATGAGAAAAAGATTTTTTCTGGCCATTGAGGGCATTCAAAGCAATTCGCTCACTGTGTGAAGGAAGGCAGTTCCTAACTGGAGTTCCAGAATCAGGTTCAATAGTAACAATATCTTGGAATGTTGCCACCTATTTGAGGGGAGAGCATTCATTTGTATGGATGAACTTGGTGGGTCTGTTAAAATCCAGTGACTTTGCCTTGTAGTCATGTCTTTTGAATGTCAGTATCTATGTTGGCAAATAGGAATCTTTTGGGGCTGATCGACCTCATAAAAAGATAAATGCTGTTATTTAAACAAAGAATCATTGTGAATTTTTAACCAGAGTCTGCTGTGTTTAGATCCCAAAAACTTCTGAAAAGAAGGAGAAACGTGTGAAGGCCTTGTGCTCGGGCAGGCCTGTGATCTTCCCTTTGTCCTCACGTGGATTTGCTTAGTGAGCTGCTGAAGCTTGTGTGTGTGACTCAGTCAAACTAGTCGTCCTAGAAGAAAACGATAAAGACTACGTGGCCCATGTTTTGAAACAGAAGCAGGAAAACAACACAAACTCAGTATCTGACAATGAATTTAGACTTTGATGTTAGCAGAAATATAAATAATAACAGGATAGAAATAAAGACTAAAAATATTTGCAAGCTACTTGTGTTTAATCATTAATAAAAGTGGGAGATTGATAAAAAGGGAAGAAAAAGAAAGTAAGGCCTCAGCTTAGGGTCGCATGTTAGACCAAGAAAGCTGTGGGAGTTGGCAGCACATACAATCTGAGGCGCTTCAGTGGGGCCTCCAGGCCTTTGGCTTTCTACAGGGACTCCTGCGGTCCCTGGCCCTTCTGGCGTGACAGTCTCAGATCCTTTAGGCTGAGGGGCTGCCAAACCACTCGTTTCCCACAAAACTGCAGCAGACTCATAGTTCGGGCTGGCCATCTGCATGGTATGTTCCCAATAAAGCTATGTATTCTTTCAAATTGCTCATATTGTAGAAAGCAGCATGTCAGCAAACCTGGGATTCTTTAATAACTCAGTAGCTGTGCTGTGTGAACCATGAAGGCAGCATCTCTGATTCACGTTTGATAGAAATCATTCTTCTCCTGCAAATGAATCTTAAACTTGAAGTGATATTTATTTTCTTTCTCTATAAGTGCTCTCTCTCTTTTTAAATAAAGCCCATGTATAATTCACTTTGCTGTCAGAGATGTACTTGGTTTTATTTTCATCCAGACCTAAAGTGTTCAGGGACAGATATCCTTGTGCCCCTTAGGGCTGTATGACCTAATGACCCCCATGGTCTTGCCAGGTCACTTGCAGAGAAGGAAGGCCCGCTGGGAGGGAAAGGAGCCCCCTGAACTGTCCTTACATTCTCTTGCTGGCCTGATGACAGCGTGTGTTTGGCGAGTTCAAACCTCCGTGGAAAGAAATGATAACTTAGAGCAGAATGTCTAGGGCAGATGAATGACAGATGCGTTCCCCAAATCTCAGTAAAACAATTAACTAAAAGGTGATGTGGTTTTAGAGATACCTCAAAATGTTTATATCACAACATGTATTCTACGTTCTGTTTTTTACCTTCTCTTAGCTAAGTAGGCTAACATTCTTCCTTAGCTAAGTGAAGGAAACCAGACACGAAAGGCCACGTAGTGTGTGATTCCACTTGTATGAAATATCCAGAATAGGCAAGTCCATAGAGACAGAAAGCAGATTAGGGGTTGCCTGGGTGTGGGGGAAGGGGAGGGCGGAGTGACTGCTTAATGGTATGGAGTTTCCTTTTGGGGTGTTGACAAAGTTCTGGAACTAGATAGTGGTGATGGTTGTGCAACATGATGAAGGTATTGAATCCTACTGAACTGTACATTTGAAAATGGTTAACGTGATAAATTTCAGGCTGTATGTATTTACCACCACAAACACTTTTTTCTTGTTAAGTAAAATGCTGGTTAAATGCAATAGGGAGAATGATTGTTAAGTAATTTGCACTCATCAATATCTTAGTATTGGGAAAACATTATCACCCCCACCTATTTGTATGGAGAAAAGCAAATACTCCCAACTACACATTCATTTTCGATATTTGTACTTTTCAGCAACTATTAGGGTCAAATGACTTTTTGGTATTTATTTGTCTATGGGGAGATGCTATTAGTCTGAATGAGTACCTCAAAGGAGAAATGTCAGAAGTTGCATCTCCACGTTGTGTTGAGTTATAAATGAGCACATATGTTTCTAGAAGATCAAACTGATGGTTGCCAGAGGGGCGGGGGTAGGGGCTGGGTGAAAAAGCTGAAGGGGAATGTAGTCAATAATATTGTGAAAGGTTTGCAGGGTGACAGATGGTCACTAGGCTTAGTGAGGTGATCATATTGTAAGCTGTATAAACGCTGAGTCACTGTATTGTACATCTGAAAGCAGTATTGTGTTGTGTACCGACTATACTTAAGAAAGAAGAAGGTCTGCCAGAGGCTCCCTGCTGTGAGCGCACTGGCTGTGCAGGGCAGTCTGGGCCTAGCAGGCTAGCACTCACTTCTCTTTCCCTACCCCTCTCCCTTTCTCCTGTGTCCACCCCACATAACCCTTTTGCTGCAGCCCACATTGAAGTACTTCTTCCCCATTCCCAAAACGGCGGGGGGTGGGGGGGACCTTTGAGGAGTCTATGCATTTCCTCACATGCATTTCCTAGGCCCGGAGGTTCCTCTTGCCTTCTTCATTCAGCACAATTCCTTCAACTTCCAAACGCACCGCAAGAATTTATGAACTGCAAGAAACCTGAGAAAGCACATCACACTGCCCAGCAATTAATGTTAAAAACCACTCTTGGAAGAGTCCAATTTGGCTTTCTTGTTGTGCCTTTTCTTTAGATAGGAAAAAACAGCATCTGAACTCTTAACTGAACTCAGTAGAACCATGTACACAAAGCTTTTTAACAGGTATTTTTCTCCTGAGTTCAGTTTTTTTGCGGGTGATTGTCCTGGAGGACTCTTACCCTGCTGTCGGAAACCCAGGGAAAGATCAGGAACTCCAGGTTCAGCCACGTGGCCTGAGCTGTCTTCCGGGGAAGCTGCAAAGTGATGCCCAGCACATGCGCTCTCCTGGCGCAGTGTGGCTCTGGCAGGGGTGATGGTGCAGGAGAAAACAGAAAGCTCTTCCTTGTGCCGTTATGATCTGCCTCTGGGTTCAACGGAACAGTGAGATCAAAGCGGTTTGTTTGTTCAATGAGTTTATTTTTTAGTGAAACACTTGTTTGTTTTGTTTTGAGGTAGTTTCTTAGGAAGAATTAAGGGCGAAGCAGACTGGAAATTACTTGTTTCTTCCATGTAATCCTAATAATAACTACAAGTTTGTGATAGTCTTTTGGTTCCCACAAAGAGGTTTGTAGTCATGTGTCTTCATATGTGTATATTTGATCATCGAAACATATTCCTTTGACCAGGAAAGATATTTTTACCCTGTATATTGAAAGTTAGCGTTGCTAAACCCACCACAGGCAGACCACTTGCTAAAAAAACTCAGAGTTAAAAAAAAAGTATTGAATTTATTGAGAAGTTTAAAAATTGGCTGAAAAGTTAACAGAGTGTATTAATTAGTGGTTGTCTCTGGTATTTTCATTTTTATCTGCATTTCTCCCTCTCTTTTTTTACCCCCAGTAAAGAGCAAGTGCTATTTTTATAAACAAGAAAAAGCAGTATTAAACAATTTACAAAACAAACCAGTTTATTTTAAGCAAATCTACTTCATTGAACAGCACAATGAAACCTTTTGGGGAAACCATCAAGAACAAGTTTGTAATTGAGAAGCTACCTGTCACACACCCATTTTCAGAGCTGCTGTCCAAGGATGGTGGAAATGTAGACCCCCTTGGTGAAAGTTGTATCTCAGCTCAGTGTTAGGTAAGAGACTTCCTATCACATTTAGAATAGTATTCATTGTGTTACTTTGTTTCTTTGTGTAACTTCTTAGAAACTGAATATTATAATAAGGAAGTGGGACTTAGTTTGCAAATTATTTTCCTTATTAGGAAATATCTAATTTCCTAAAAAAATAAAGCAATTACCAGGAAAAATCAGAATATATTATTCCTTACATTACTGTGACTCCTTGCTTCGGCTCATTTTTGATAGAGTTGTCTAGGTGCCTGGGATTTCTGATAATTTTATAAATTTAATTGTATACTCAATATCTGATGACAATAACAACAGTGACATTTGGTTACAACAACAGTAACATGTGCTTAGTGTTTTATAATTTACAGAGCACTTGTATACATATTCTCAAATGATCCGCAGTGTCGTTATGTCCAGATAAGGAAACTGATTCTGAATGGTCAAGAGGCTGATCCAGTGTCAGCACCAAATGACGTCCCGAAAGAGGACTGTGTGCTTCAGAAACAGACAGACTGGGATTCAAAACTGGCCCCACAGTGCGCGAACTGAAAAACAACCTGTTTATCCACTCAGAGAGCTATTTTCTTTCTCTTTCCTAATGGTGACTTGAAATAACGAATGTGAAGTGCCTGGCACATAGTAGGTTGTCAATAAATGGTAGTTCTCTTCACTCTCTCTTTTACAACCTGAATCCTGGGTTCAGAGCATCATTTAGGAACTGCACCTCCTGGTTATGGAGGCCTGGCCTCCAGGCTTTCTTGTTTATTGCACTTGGGCACTTTCATGCTCTTACAGAGCCAGACTGCAGATGCGCAGAGCTGAGGTGTCCACTCTCAGCACCTCACACAGGGCCTAGCACCACGTAGGCCCTCGATGCGTATTTGTGGTGTGAGTTATTGAGCAAGGGAGTGAATCCACGTGTTTGGTTCCCAGACACAGCACATGAAACACCCTAGGGTACCTGAGCCACGTAGGTGTCTGCTCCGGTTGACTTGCTTGCACAGAGGCCTGTGAAGCCCACCCTGTGCGTTGTAGAGGAGACCAGATCATTTCTGTCCTCCCTTCCATCTCCGTTAGTTTGAATCTCTGACACCGATGACAACAGTCCTCTTCCCCATGTCCCAGGGATAGGAGCCCTGATGTGCAGAGCCCCAGCCCAGGTGCCAGAGGCGGGGTGTGAATAACCTCCGTTAGCACAGGCATGGGCATGGACTAGAGCAGGAGTTTCTGAGGGCGTGTTTTTTCATCCAGGCTCATGTCCCAGTGAAAATTAGCATATCTTTCAATTATGAATGTAGGCAGCACATCACAGTAGTGTTAGCAGTGCCTATGAGTTTCCCACTGATAGAAATCACCGATTATTTCTTATCATGTTACAGTTATTGGCAGATCTCTCAAGGCATCACCTACACTCACAGATTTGTTTTAAAAAATGTTCTGATAATGGTATTGTAATGTAATTGGTGATCTTAAAATTCTCTATATTTTAAAAATGCATGTAAGAATATTATTCACTAGATTTCCAAAAGTGGTCATGATTCAAAAAACGTCAAGAGCCCCTGCTATGGACTGAATGTTTGTCTGGCCCTCAAATTCATATTTTGCAGCCCCAATCACCCACCCCTGTGATGGTGGTGGAGGTGGGACTTTGGGAGGTGATTAGGTTTAGATGAGGTCTTGCAGGTAGAATCCCCATGATGGAATTAGTCTCTTTATAAGAAAAGGAGGACAGCCCCCTCTCTCTCTTGACCATGTGAAGGTACAGCACAAAGGTAGCCAGGAAGCAACTTTCATTAGATACAGAATATGCCGGCACTTTGACCTCGGACTTTCCAGCCTCCAGAATCATGAGAAACAGTTGTTTATGGCTGTAGACACCCAGTCTGCAGTCTTTTGCTACAGCAGCCTGAGCTGACTGAGCCCCTGTGCAAGGACAGCCTTGCCCCGAGAACTAGTCACAGAGTTGGAACTGGTGGCACAGCACTCACTGAACAAAATATCCTTTATTTGGGTTTTTCATGATACTGTTGTCCTGCTGAGCGGCATTTTGATATCAGAATTGTTCCCAACTTGCTCTTTGCCTCATTTCAGACTCAGCTAGTTATATGAGAATCGATAGGTTAAAATATTAAACTACTCAAGACAACAAATTAAAGTGCCTCTGTGAGAGCATGACTTCAGAAAAACTTAACCAACCCATTGACTCATAGGCCTTGGCGTCTTCACAGCTGTTTCCCCCTTTGGTAAAGACTCCAAAGACATGTCCAATGGCTTAATGTTCCTCATTTTAAAAATGTGCTGTGAATTTGTGGGGAGGGATGGCTTTTCCCTTAAATGTCACTTTATTTATTTTTTTCTCCACATATAAACATTTTTCTTTGGAGAGATCAAAATATATAAATTAGTATTGATTTATTTATATTGAGTGCTTTTATTTGGCCTTGTATGCATGCTGAGTACTCATAGAAGGTATTAGATTAATGAGTCTGGAGACTAAAGTCTTCTGTTTATCTACTTATTTGGGAAACAGAAGATTTCTAAGTCATTCACTGTAAACTTGCCTGCACTATGTAGCTAATTGCCTCAAAATTTACCCAGGAGACTCAAGCTTTAACCATGCATCCATCACAGGGCCATAAAAACCCTAGCTATCACTCTAAATCATTGTCTAAGGAGGTCCTTTCCCCTCCATCCTTTTACCCTCTCCCCTGGCATCACCAGGAGGCCACACACTGGTATTCTGTGAATTTTCTTCTCCCTTTTGCACTCAATATAAGGTGGCCATAACTATCTCTTCTCTAGCCCTTCCTAAATTCACTTCTTCTTCCTCTTTACCTTTTCTCTTAGCCCCTATGGGCCTATTTTATTCTCTGTTAGTGGTTTATCAGTTGCTCCTGAACTAAGCAGGAAAGTGGATAAGTGGATTTCCAGGAATATTCTGGAAGCTGAATAATCTGATACAGGAGGGGGATGCAGGCCCTGGTCCTGTCAGCTGTCCTTCTACCAGAACAGCTTTTATCTATTATAGTTGTCTGAATACTTCTAGTAAGATTTTGCTTGAGCAAAGAGTCCCGAGTTTAGAAACCACTGAACTGGAGGGTTCTCTTGGCATGGTCTAACACTGTGCTTTGGCTGTGGTACATGCTAGGGAGAGACTTAGACTGTCTAGTTATCCAGTGATGTGAACCATGATGAGAGAGTAGCGGCAGCTACTCTGGTGGTGCCTGAAGACATCTGCCCACGCGACCAAAAGAACAGAGCTATGTGGTTAGTTACGTGTCTTTTAAGACCACCCTGGTTTGAATTGTGTCCCCACAAAATCCATGTCCACCCGGACATGGATGTGGAAATACATTTTAGCAGATGTAAGACAGGGGTACTAAAGAGGTCCCAGAAAGGAGACACCCAGGCTTGGATTGTTTAGCGGGACTGGATCACTCAATAGCCAGATGACAACAGAACCTTATTGCTGGTAGTAGGGGAATCACAGTAATTAAAAGTTCCTGGGCCAGTCTCTGCTGAGTCAGTGGGGAGCCCCAGAGGACAGAGACTTCCCCTTAGAGGAGCTGTGATGACAGGAACAGCCAGCTCCTGGGAGCTATTGTAGTAGGCTCTGAATGCCTAACAATGAGGGTATCAAATATCTGTGTAATTGGAGCTCCTCTCATAAACTTTGTCATGAGGTGGAGCCCCCAAATCACAATGTTGTGATATTGTATGGTACCATAGCACATCTGGGAGCTAGTCAGGGGGCACAAAGTTGCAGGGGTAGGTAGCCTGACCCCCTTGTTACATTCTTCTCTCGCACTCATAGCTTTCTCTCAGCTCACCCCGACGGTTTCTCGAGGAGTTCACCATGACCAACCAAGACAGGAGAAAAACATCCAGCCTGGTTTGTGGATGGTTGGCGTAATATGTTGGTGATACCCGAACATGGATGCTGTTGCTCTATGCCGCCCCCCTGTGGAGTGTGCCCTATAAGACAGCGATGCCGTAAAATCCTCCCAGTGGGTAGAGTTTTCTGCAGTACACTTCTGTCATCCTGTATCTTATATGACTCAAGTGTTCTAAGCATTGGCATATGACTTGTCTGGTTTGTCAGGGGCCTGAAAAGAGCAAGACTGGAAGGCTGAAGTAAAGACCTGGAAAAAGACAAAGGTGAATGGACCTATGAGTGTGAGCACAAAAGTCTTTGTGCTCGAAGAGGGTCTGCTAGGAAGCACCCATGGCAGAGTATTTGTTTGGCAATAAGGTGGACAAGATTATATGTCCAGTGGATGTCAGCCAGCCTCTGTTGGTGCTTGTGCAACAGACCCATGAATGGCATGACCCATGTGTTTCAATGATCTATTGTGATGTAGCAAATCACATCAAAACTTTAGGGCTTAAAACAATGATTGCCTTATGTGTTTTAATTTCTCATGAATCTGTGGATTGCATAGTGCCTATGCTCAGAGGCGGCATCTCCTTGCGTTAATGCTCTGACATTGTCTTGAAATGCTTACTAATTTTAAAACAAGAGATCCTGAATTTTCATTTTTCACCCAGGCCTACAAATTATATCCTGGGGTCCTAGCTGCTGGTACTGTTCTTTCACCCCCTAAATCGGGGCTGTGACACAGTTCCTTTACCCTCAGGCCCAAGTTAAAAACTGCCTCTGGTCGACAATAGGTTTGCATGAGGCTCCTAAAGGGATTAGTCAACCTGGGGAAAAAGTATTCCAGAACTTAAGATAACTCCAGACTTCTACAACAAAATAAAACAAAATTTGTCGTTTTGAAGAAAAAGAAGAAGGAGAAGAAGACGGAAGAAAGGGAGGAGGAAGGAAGTTTTCCAGGGGTAAAATACCCTGAAAACCCTTTCATAATTTGATATTTGAGTTCTTGGCTCCTCACCCGTATTGGCTGCCTGGAAGCACAACTCTGTCCACTTGTCGGTGTTCAGGGAAGAGCCAACTGGAGATAGGGCCCTACCCAACTGGAGAGAAAAACTCTCCATTTCTATGCTAACTAGTGTCATCCATCATTGATGGATATGAGTAGATAACAGCTCACCAGACCCAGGAGGAGAGCAAACAATGTAAAATGGAAGGCTAAAGTTGAAACAACAATTTATCCTGGAGAAAACAGATAATTTGGGGAACAGAGCAGAATTTTAAAACTTCTAAGTACCATCTCTAGAGATAGTTAAGGAAATATTTCATCTAGCAGACAAAACCAAGAGAAAGCATTCTACAAGAACAGCACGCAGAAGTTTTTAAAAAGGATGGCAAAATTAAAAATGTATGGACTAGCTACATCGTAAAATTGATGGGGAACAAGATTAAGTTGATAACTTCAATCCTAAAAAGATAAAGTGAGATAATCTTTCAGATATTAAAGCTGAAAAGAAAAAGGTGGGAAATATGAGATCTTTCTCCTTCTCTCATACTTGCTGCCTGAGTCAAGTAAAAATCCAAATAAATACTAATTAATACATTTCCCCAGATTTTAGACTCCAGTTCTCAGAAGGAAAGGGCTCACAGAAGTCCAAGCAAAGAATAACAAACAAAAGCAGAACAGAAGATGATATTTTAATCCATTATGTTTGCAGCTATATCGTATGCACTCCTACATCACTTGCTCAGTAACAATTTCTTGTGTGAATGAATGAACAGACAAAAATATCCTCACGAAGCCTCCAGATTCCCAGGAAAAAGGGAAAGATCTCAAACGTGAGAATGAAGGAACAGATTATCTAAAGGGAATACGCACTTCACTGTTAGGAGGTGTCTCTTCAACAACTACGGGTGCCAACGACACAACGCCTGCAAGGTTGTGAGGGGTGTGACTTTGTACCTCGAATTCTGTCCCCGGCAAAATGATCAATTCAGTGTGAAGGAAAAATGAAGACATTTCTAATATTTTCAGAAAAAAAAGATATCTTCTGTCTGAAAAAATTACCCAAGGATATTCACTGGCAAAAAAAAAAAAAAAAAAAATGAAGAAGCTTAAGAGGAAGATACAGTGGAAACCAGGAGTTCAACGGTGAGCAGTCACAGGAGGACAGCTGCACAGGGCCTTAGAGAGCAAGAGTCCGAGGGCACAGTGCGTGTGCAGATGGTGTGTTACAGAACGGGGCACCCAAAACCTGAATAACTTTGGTAACCAGTGTCACCCCAATACCTTCATTAAAGAGGAAAAAAAGAGAGAGAAAGCAACAGTCCATAATAGAACAGGAAGTATTGCCACTTTTTATAGCAAAGTGTCAGAAAGATCATTATTTACTGAGGATTTGCCAAAAGGAAGCCAGTCTGGTACCACTACTGTTACTCCCAACAGCCTATTGAGAGAAGGCTACGTATGGGAGTACAGATGGCGGGGTAGGGGGAAGGGGAGCTTCCTGTGCCCCCACAGGAGCTTCCTCTGCTGTGATCAAGCCTAGAGCCATCTTTGACTTCCACTCTCTGAGATGTGGAATCTCAGCACCATGGCACTGGAGCACAAGTTGGGAGAGCTTGCTGGTGTTTCTTGGAGTTTGAGGGCAGAGGTGACTCCAGAGGCTGAGAATTTTGAAGCTAGGAGAAGGGGGACTAAAGTTTCCCGTGGCAGTAGAGGGTGGCAGTGGGCACAAGCTGTACTTCTGTTAGAGGATGGGAGTGCTAGAGTTACCTTGGGCCAAGTGGCCAGGCTCTGGTCATCTTGAGGGAGCTTTGCCTGCCAGAGTGAGTGGGCTCCAGCAGAAAGAGGCTACAGAAGAAAGGTTTGCTGCCAAAGAGCTGAGCTGCATGGGAATGGTAGCAAGATGTCAGCTGCAGGGAGAACTCACCATATTGCTCACGTCAGGAAATGGTGAGTTTTGGAGGTCTCCATAGTTTTGTGTGAGGCTTTTGTTCATGAACACTCCCTATGAGCACCTGCCACAATGGAGGGCAAGGGCAATGAAGTGTTTCCCAAAGGAGAATCACCAATATGGTGTAAGCTCCTTTCTTCTCTAGTACTACCTTTTCCTTCCCCTGGGCGATCCCGCAGCAGGAAGGGAAGAGGAATGAGAGAGCAAGATCATTCTGCCTTCTTCCTGGCTGCCCGGGGCTGGGTCAGGCCTGAACTGCAGGAAGGGAAAGGCTTTGATGCGCAAGAGGTGTGAAGGTTTTGGGTTAAACTACACTGGCATTTCAACATCTGAAAATAAGACTTTTCTAAATTTCTGAAAAGGGCAGGAAAGCTATGGGGTCTGCCTGGGATAATGTTAAAGAGGAGAGAGGGCAAATCTGATGAAGCCTTGCTGTAAAATGAGATTTTTCTGTTATTGGGATATGGAAAGGCCAATCAATCATCGGGGGACGATTGCCCTTGAAAAGATTGTTATCCTCAGAGAGCGCAAGAAGAGGGGTCCCACCATGGCATTGGTGTGTGTGGGTGGGCGGGGGTTGGGTACACAGAGAAGCACCAGTGTGCGTCTGGAGGCAGAGGGAAGGGGGGAAGGTGGGCAGAGCCTTCATTGTAGGTTCTATGGGGTCGCCTGTTTTCTAACTCCTCCCCTCCACTGAGTGTTCCATTTCGAAATGTCCCCGTGCCTAATATTCAGTGGGAAAAAGGGAGCCTGAGTTCTGTACTTCTCCATGCCGACCCTCCGTTTTTCTACATCATCTGTCGATATCCAGCAGATACATGACAAATCGCACAATTCCTGGGCAATTCCTCGTAGTCCCCCACTTTTGACATTGGCCCAGCTTCCCAGGGTTTCTTTCAATCAAAAAGTAGAGGGGTTGTGGGAACTTAATGCTCTGTTTAACCATGATTTGGCTCAGGAAAAATAATGATATAACTTCTGACTGTGCTTAGGATGATTTGTCCTAATACTTGAGGGAACAGTGTGCGGTTACGCTTGAGAACTGTCCTCTAGGAATTATGTTGTACGACATACGATATTACAGGCTCTGCCTGTGCTGATTACACAGTATGCAACAAATAAGAGGTTGTTATTCTAATTTCAGCTGAAATGTCACGTCCTCAGAGAGACCTTTCCTAACTACATGATGCAAGTTAGTCACCCAGTCACTCAGTCACTCTGTTTTAATTCTTTACACGGCACCTAGTGCTAAATGATATTTTCCCTGGTCATTTAAATTTGTTTTCCCCTCCTACTAGACAAATTCACTGAAGTTTCAGGACACAAAATCACACAGAAATTAGTTGTGTTTCTATACACTAACAACAAACATATCTGAAAAATATAAAGAAAACAATGCCATTTACAACAGCATAAAAATGGTAAAATATCTCGAATAAATTTAACCAAGGAGGAGAAAGATCTGTACACTGAGAACTAGAAGACATTTATGAAAGAAATTGGTGAAGACACAAATAAATGGAAAAATATCCCATATTCGTGTATCAGAAGAATTAATATTGATGAAACGTCCATACTACTCTCGTTCCAGAGCAACACATGTTCATTACAGAAAAAAACTGCACGGTTATGGCTTCCACTGGCACCCATGGATAGCCCTGAGTGGGGCTGAGACCCCCTTCTGATGCCAGCTGTGGGCCAGTCTTCCCCAAGTTCCTCTCGCTAGGAGCTGGCCAAGGTGAAGAGTTCCTGCACGCAGGTGCACTTGCATGAGTATCTTTCCAGGGTGCTCTTGTCATGTACTGCTTAGAATGGTATGCTTCTATCTATGGTACAAACAGGCCCTGCCTTTATCCTTAAGCCCAAAATAGAGAGAGAGGACATTCATGAGTAGGAAGTCAGGAGATCACATGCCTAAAGAAACAGACACTGTTGATTAGTCAGTGAAGAAGAATCTCCCTTCCTTTCCAAGTCTGCCTTTCCAAACTCCTCTCATCTCCCCTGGGACCTTGATCCATCAAGTACCTTCTTTTTCTTATCCATACATGATTGCTTCCTTTCACTGGCCTCAATCCTTCTGTCATAAAAACGCTCAGGTTGTTTTTCTCTTGAAATAAAAATGTATTCTTTGTCCCTGCTATTTCCTCAGGCTGCCATCCTAGTTCTCCAGTGCCCTCACTGTCAAACCCTTTAAAAGTATCCTGTGTTTTCTACCTTCACTCCCCACCCCCAGCCGACTAATTTTGTTACCTCTCGCTGATATCCAGCTTCATAAATAACTCACACCTTCATTGAGAAGTCACTTTAGAGGGGCATGTTCTCCTAATTACAGCTGATTTCTGATATGAGGAGTGTTTGGAGTCACAAAAAAGGTGAATAGCCCTGCTCCAGGGAGCTTAAATGGGATTTCCAGAGTGGTCTGCGTGCGCACTTGACAGAAAAGCCACACTGTGTCACAGCAGCTGGGACCGAAAGAGGGGGGAGGTGAGAAAGTTTGGATGGCCAGTTAGGAGAGAGATCTCATACATACTAAGATGTCCCAGGCAGAGAAACTGAAAGAGAAGAGTGATTTCAGGTGTGAGCCCGCACTTAGTATGCTGAAGGAATCTAACATGTTCAGCGCCTGGAGTTTGTCATTTATGTTCAGCAGTGAAATAGAAATGTGTGCTATCTTTGCTTAGTTTTTTCCAGAAGTGGACCTTACACCAGGGATTTGGGTGTCAGTGGTTTGTTTAAGGTGCAGGCCCCAGAAGAAACCAGAAAGGAACTAGAAGAAGCAGGCTGGGGGTAGGGAAGAAGCTAAGAAAGGTGAGATTTCAGGTGAAGTTCCAGATTAAGCCTCATCTCCTGGGGTACTTGGCACTTACCCGATTTGAGATGCAAGAACTAGGCTTTTGGGCTCCCACACCAGTAAGTCACTGGCCACAGGTCACTGTGGGGGTGGAATGGACATAAAATTCCCAGGCACTTCTCCTTTCCAACTCAGGGGCTCCACGTCCAAGGGCAGGCCCCTCAGGGTTGCAGATACAGTTAGTAGCAAAAACACCGAAGCTGGGGATAGGTGAGCAAGCCAGTACAAGGGATCCAAGAGGCACTGGTCAGGTCTCTAAAAGTGTCTGTTAACATATGCCTGAAAGTGTAGATTCCTCCAGCCTGACAGTGCCAGTACAAAGTGGGACATCTGCGAGGCGCCCAGAGGCCTGGGATCTTGCATGACGGATCAGCCCAGGACTGGTGGGGGCATTCTAGAGATAATACGGTAGTACTCAGGGATGTTAGCTCTGCAAAAGCTCTGTGATCCCAGAGCGATCCTACTCCTTTCTAACCGTCCCAGGGAAATCACACACGTCTCCATGGAGGCTGGTATAGAGAGGTGAGGTGTAGCCTTGTTTGTGGCAGCAAAGAACCGGATGAATTAAACGTCCAATAGAGATGTAGACACAGTCCCGTACGTAAGGATTCTTCTCCCTTGCACACATAGATCGTTCATTAATTATTGTTCCATTCGGCAAGGGCTTTACATATATTACAGATCTATTTTATGTATCATTTTTATAATTTGAAGGTAAATTATTTTTAAAGAAAATAATAAAAATCGAGGAATTAACTGAGCCAAAAAGAGTGGCAGAAATAATGAGTAGCAGGATATATGACAATATCCTTGACAATGAAGAAAGGAAGTGATGCAGCTGTTCCTCCTTCCCCGTTCTCGGGCCACGTGGGTTTTCCTTTGGGAAGTCAAGCCCTTCCCAACCCTGCCCCACTCCCCCACTCCAGTTCCAGGAATGGCCCTGCTTGGTCTAAGCTGGTCAGCTGAATTCCACCCCTTCCCACAGGGCCTTGACCGAGAGTGAGGAGCAGCGACCCAGGCCTAACCCCCTCAGGCTTCATAACGCAGAGGAAGGACTCGGCCGAGGAGGTGAGGTCAGCTTTTCGTCATGCACAAGCGTGTGCCTGAAAAGCCTAAAAGGGCACATATGTTCCCTTTACCTGGAACACTTAGTAGATTTTCTCATTTTAGGATTTTTAAAAATCACAAGAATTTAACTGCATTTAATTCCAATTACCATAGTTTGCGAAAAACAGAGCTGTAGTTCATGGAGAAATGGCTTTTCTTCTGTAAAAACATGGACGATATGGACTGAGTCAGGGCTGTGCCCTGCAGGGGCCTGGGGCCTGTGATTTGGCTGGTCACGCCACACTACAGTCAGGGCAGGGCCCACGGCTTCCTCCCGTCTGGGACAAATCTGTCACAGCATCCAGTGTGCACCTGCAGCTGCCATCAGAGAACCAAATCAAATAAAATGTGATCAGTTCCTCATAGATATATTAGGTAAGAGGACTGTGGTTTCGGACCACAAAGGAAAAATTTGTGGAATTCTCTGTATTCCCGCAGGAAGATTCTGTGACTCTTCTGATTTTATCTAGGTTTGGCATTGCTGTTCCTAATTTATTACCTCCTAGGAAGAGACACAGGACCTGCTGAGAGCATGGATGCTAACCCCTTGGGAAGCCAAGAGATAGTAGGGCTTCTGGCTTCCTCACATCAAACGTGAACTCTGCTAGCAAGCTTCTTGGGGCAACAAGCCTCGCTGTGCAGCTACGATGTTATTTTCGGTTCTTTCTTGTTCCCCCATTTCTTAAATGAGTCTCAGAACGGTGCCCTGTCTGCTTTCACTTTTAGAAACAAAAAAAAAAGAAAGCCAGAGTATTGGCACCGACCAAATATAAACACTGGTTTGTCTTTGTTACTGCTCAGAGGAAAGCGTGACAGAAGCTTCTACAATTGTAGGAGTATTTGAAAGAAGACTTAAAATAAAAGTAAAGATCCTGCTGGAAGTTCAGAAATAATCAACTACCTATAGTGGACTTGTGCCCTGATTTAACTTTGCTTGCTTGAAATATGGAGAAAAATGGATACAGTGCTATACGAAGCTGTGTTATAAAGAAAGGAATTGTAGCCTCGGAATTTCAGGCCTGGGAGGCTGGCAAGGACTGGCAGTGCATTTTACTCACTCCACACATACATAGTGCTTAATACGCTGTCATAAACTGGTGGCCGTGCTACTAAAATATCAATAGAGGTAACAGACTAGTGAAAGATTCCCATTTGTCTTGGCTATTTCCTGGACTTAGTCTCCAATTTGTTTCATTCCCTTAATTAAAAAAAATTACTGGACAGGTTTATTTTTGGATGGGGAATAATATGCATTCACTGACTTAACAAGTTCATCCTGAAGAGCAGGGGTGTCAAACTCATTTTCACAGGGGGCCACATCAGCCTTGCGGTTGCCTTCAAAGGGCCGAATGTCATTTTAGGACTGTGTAAATGTGACTACTCCTTAACAGTTAAGCGAGAGCTGGGTGCTGCCGCTGGGTAGAAACAAGGTGCCGGGCCGGATAAAACAAGGTGGAGGGCTGGATTCGGCCTGTGGGCCTTGTGTTTGCCACCTGTGCTCTAGAGGCAATGCTGTGTATCATGATTATCCTTATACCGTTCTCCTAGCAGTGACTTATTTGTGCTCACTACAGGAAGACTTGTAGAAGCAAGAGCCCTCCTACTGTGTGCCGAGGTTGCCAGCTGAAGCTTAGTGGGTTTGACCACTCTTGCTTCTACTGTTTCTGATGTTGATACCTACTGAGTCACCACGAAGTACTTACCAAGTACTTCCCTGCATTTGTTTAGTTATACTTGTGTTCCCAGCGACTAAGACAGTTTAGTATGGTGGGTGTTCTCTGTATCTGCATTGAGTGAAAAGATAAATCAAGAGGGAGAAGAAGGGAGGGAAGAAAAGGTGGAACACAGGGTTTTTAGGGCAGTGAAACTATTGTGAATGGCACATGGTGACAGGTAAGGGCCACTGCCTCTTTGTCAAAGCGCCGACTGCAACACAGACAATGAGCCCTAATGCACAGTGCAGACATTACTCAACAATAGCTACCACACTAACACAGCGGGAATAACGGGGGGCTGTGTGCAGGGAGGGAGGGGAAAGGGCACGTGGAAACTCTCTGTACTTCCATTCGGTTTTCCTGTAAGCCTGAAACTGCGCTGAGAAACATAAAACCTATTAATCTAAACAACAACAACAGAAGGTAAATAACTTAGATGAGGGGGTCTTAGCATGGTGCATTTAGAAAAACTGAAAACTAGTGTAGGCACGAGGGTGCACGTGTTTGTTTGCTTACTCAGGCCCTGGCCAAGCATCGGGGGAAACGAGCTGGGGGCTTCAGTGCTCTCCTTCAGCTTCCTGACACTCTCCATGGACTTGCCTCACGCGGCCCAGACCGCGGTGGCCCCTGCGGCCAGGCTCACAACCTCCCTGACTTGCCACAATGGGAAAGGGCCCTGTCTTACTTTAGCTGTTTTAAAAAAAGCCCCAAGGGATGTTGGTCAGCCTACCTTGGACATGTGAACACCTTCAGATGAGTTATGGTTTTTGGAAGATAGGCCCCAATGAGAGTGTGGTGCTTGCCAGGCTGGACACAAGGAGGCACGATCGGAGCCTATTGCAGTCATTGACCAGAAGCGGTAGTGGCACAGATGAGGATGGTAGAGGTAGCACGCAGAAGTGCTTAGGTTCCGGGCCTGCTCTGCAGAAGGGGCAGATGGGATTTACTGAGGCTTTGGGTAGAAGGTGTGAGCGAAGGGAATGGGAATGGCTTCAAGGGTCTTTCCTGACAGCTCAAAGGCTGGAGCTGTCTTTCACTGAGCTGTGATGGTTAATGTGATGTGTCAGCTTGACTGGGCTGAGGGATGCCCAGTGAGCTGGTGCAACATTATTTCTGGGTGTTTCTTCAGGGTGTTTCCTGAAGAGATGGGCATTCGAATCAGGAGACTGAGTAAAGCTGATCAGCTCTCAGCAATGTGGGCTGGCATTAGCCATCTGTAGACAGCCAGAAGAAGAAAAAGAAAAAATAGAGGGCGGTTGAATTCTCTCTCTTCTTGGGCTAGGACATCCATTTTCTTCTTTTTGTTTTTAACATTTTTTTATTATTGTTCAAATGCAGTTTTCTGCCTTTTCCCCCCTCCCCTCCCTACTACCCCAGCCTTCCCCACCTCCCTCACGTTTCCATCCCCATGTTATTGTCCATGTGTCCTTTATAACGGTTTCTGTAAACCCTTCACCCTTTTCCCCTATTATCCCCTCCCCTCTCCCCTCTGGTCACTGTCAGCCTGTTCTCAATTTCAATGTCTTTGGTTATATTTTGCTTGTTTGTTCATTTTGTTGGTTAGGTTCCTGTTAAAGGTGAGATCATATGGTATTTTTCTTTCACTGCCTGGCTTATTTCACTTAGCATAATGCTCTCAAGTTCCATCCATGCTGTTGCAAAGGGTAGGAGCTTCTTTCTTTCTTTGTGCTGCATAGAATTCCATTGTGTAAATGTACCATAGTTTTTTGATCCACTCATTTACTGATGGGCACTTAGGTTGCTTCCAGCACTTGGCTATTGTAAATTGTGCTGCTGTTAACAGTTTTTCCTTGGACATCAGCACTCCTGGTTCTCAGCCTTTGGGCTCTGGGACCTACAACAGCGGGCTGCTCCACCGCTCTCAGGCTTTTGGCCTCAGACTGGGAATTATACCATTGGCTTCCCTAGTTTTCAGGCCTTTGGACTTGGACTGAATTGGACTTGGCTTTCCTTGTTCTCGAGCTTGCAGACAGCAGATGATGGCGTATTTCATCCTCTTAAGTCACGTGAGCCAATTCCCATAATAAATCTTCTTTTACACATATTGGCTCCGTTTCTCTGGAGAACCCTGACTGATACATGAGCAGGGGATATTATGGTGGCACAGGTTAGAGGGATACCAGGAGCTTAGTCTCAGGTCTGTTGGTCATCCGGTTGGAGATGTTAAGTAAGTAGTTGGATACATATCAGTTTATTCCTCCAGGTATCCACCTGATGTACTGCTTATGGGCTATAGTTGTTTATTGTTCAACTCCTTCTTCTAGAATTCAAGCTCTGTCTGAACAGGAACTTTGCCTGCTTTGTTCACTGCTACATCTCCAATACCCAGAAGAATTCCTGGGGCATAGTAGATGCTCCGAAAAATTTACTGGAAAGGTGAATGAGGAAATGAATGAGAGAGTTATGCATTCAGCACAACATGTAGGTTGAGAATACAGCACAGTAAGGAAGTATCTGTTTGAAAGTAAAATTCCTTGCCTGGCTATTACTAGGGAAAAGGTTACGATAGGCACTGTGTAACAAGCATTTTCTCTGAAGAATTACATAAAAATGAAGAGGCACTTGCAAGTTTTCTGTAAACTTTATTTTATACTTTCAGGCCACTGCCAATGCAGGGCCTTAGCTTTTGGCTCATTTCTACAGAGTTACTTGGAAAGATGTGATAAAAGTAGAAACCAGAAATATTCCTACTAGTAAACCATGGTTACTACCAGTCCATAAACAAAATGTACATTGAAACCTGTGTGGTTATTCAGAAATCTATGACTTTCTGAACTTACAAAATGCGTTCTTTATATACAAGAGACAGAGCATCTGAAACAAAAAGACAGTCGTCTTAACAAAACAGTGTGAACTTCTGGATTACGTTATAGGCATGTAGCACTGCATGTGACATGCCAGTGGAGTGGCGGAATCGACTGCTGAGACATCAGGAGTCCTGCAACTGGGCCGCCTGGGACCTGATCACATTTCGTACGTGACTGTGCCAAGATGTAGCCCAACAAATTCTTAGCTAGGTCATTATGGGTAATGTGTTTGGTGAAGTCTGATCTAAACAGCTGACCACCTCATCACCAAGGTGAATTGAGGACTAGGACAATACAAAACTTCCAAGTTTAATGACTTTTGCTCCAGCACAGGAAAATATACAACCCCAAATACTGTTTTATCAAACCAACCAACCAACAAAACCCTATTGTTAACCGATGACTCATCCCCTTCCATGCTGCCTCCCATATTCAATTTGTAATGGTGACGTAGTCACAAGATTTATGAACACATAGATTAAAACCGACTAAGGCCGATTGTCATGATGAACGACCACCTGGACTCCACTCAGAGCGTGAGCTGTGGCACCAGTACAGGGCATTGTTGTTAGGTTACGCCCGTCCGCACAGTCCACCGCACACACGTAGGTATCACACACTCAAATACACTCCACAGAGATAATAACAGAACAATTGGCTAAAAGGAAAGTATGATTGTATATATATATATATATTTATGTACACACAGTAAAAGGTTTTCTGCTTTACTCACAGTCTGTAAACATCTCGGGAAATGCCCAGCAAAAGTCACTGTGGGCCCTTTGAAATGGTGACCGTGTGAGGAGTGGGAGTCGGGGTGGTGTCGCAGTTCACACTGGAAACCCGGAGAAGCGAAGAGCCCTACTTCACAATGGCCTTTGGGGGTGCTTACATTTCAGTAATGTGATCAACTCAGCCACTCTGAAATTATGTTTCCTATATAGACAGCAGAATGGCCAAAAAAGTCTTACTGCCAGTTAGCATTTAAGACAAATCAAAAGAATATGAGGTGATATACATACTATATATATGTATATACACACATGTGTATATATGTACATAGATATGTATATACATACAAATACATGTTACCATTATGAAAAAAACCTCAATGACAATTTCCAAATCTTCTAAAAATATTAAATCCTTTTCTCCTAGGTGTACTTGAGACTTCCATGCCACACACTGAAAGTCTTGGGTATAGTTAAATGACAAAATAACATGCACATTTAAATTTTGGTATATGGTATTGATTTTACCAAAAGGACATAAAAATGATTTGGCTTATGAAAAATAGAACTATTTAACTCAAGCATTACTTTTAAAATTTAACATAAAACTATGTTCAGGATCTCCTGTAATGAAAAAGCACTAAAAAAGTAAGTTCTTAAAAATGCTTTGAATAGCAGCAATTGAACTGCCATGTGTGGTTACCAGTTTGTGCTTTAGTGTCTGCATTTGTTGCAGTTTGAGAATTTATGTTTAAAAAAAAACAGTGACATGAGAAATATTAACTTAATTCACCTAAATTCTGTTTTACTTGCTTTTTTTTTTGCAAAATATGTATAAATAAGCTCAACTAATTATTTTTAAGCTACCATGAGTTTAAAAATACTGGCACAGAATAACATCTCAAATAAAGGTGACTTAAGCCCATACTGTTTTTGGCAACAAAACAAAACACTTAAAAAATATCTCTATTTCATAATCTCCAAACGTTCATGGTGACTAGTTCCCACTGAACATTGGACAGAATGTCCGTGAAAGCTAGTTATACACTTGAAAAGTATTTTCATGCAAAAGTAGTAAATATCCTTCTGGTTTCATTTAACAGTCTCCCTTTCTCCTGCCAACTCTCACCACTTTTAGTGCTGAATATAACATGCAGAATATGTAAATTAGATAAATTAAAGAAGTCAGATTCATTGAATTTGTGGGTATAAACCAATCCACTCTCTGATGCTTTGGAAAGCATTTTCTGGGGGTGGGACTGAGCCATGTGAGAAGAGACTTCCGGAGACATAGTTGCTGTGTGGTTTTTTCCCTCCAATAGGATTTGAAGGAATATTGATTAGTGTTTCTGAAGATGTTTAGTTTATACTGTCCTTGTGGCTGCTTCTCTCCGTGTTGTGGTTGTTTTGTTCGTGGTTCTTCCACTGGATGCTAGTTCCATTCATGGGGACCGAGGTCATCAGGCTTTTGGACTGGTAACAGCAGCAGCAGAGGCAAGACTGGGAGAAGGAGCAGATGAGAACTGACATGAGTCTACCAGCCTGTTTCCAGCATAATGCAGATGCCCTGGGCCTCCACTGACAAGGGGTAAATGTCTACAAGCATTTGAGGACAGAATGTGAGCCTTACCAGTACCCTAGTGTATGGAGTCTGTAATCCCATGGTAGAAGCTACACCGTCCATTCTACTGCAGAGAAATAGGTCCCTTGTTTCTTATATTAGATCTATTCACCAAGTCAGAGGAAGGGGAGCAGTTTTGGCCAGAGGGAGAGTGTTCTATGACTTGGGATGGGCACTACTGGGGGTCCAGGCAAGGCCTGTTTCCTCACTGTGTACCACTGGTGTGGTGGCTCTCTGCGTTGCGCATCTCATCCGATGTTCCCATCCCTAGGTGGTGGGTGCTATTTTCCTACCAACTTATAGGAAAATACCAGGTTTCATCTATTTGTGTGATTCTGGGTTAATATATGTCTGTTCTTTTTTTAGACTGTAAGTTCAATGAGGGCCGTCACTGTGTTTTTCCTGTCCACTCTATCCCCAGATAATAATAAGCTCATGTTGAGCACTTATTGTTTTAAGCACTTAACATATATTAACCCACTGAATCCTATTTATGAGGTAGATACCATGACTGTCTGATTTTATAGACCAGCAAACTAAGGAAGCAGGAGGGGCACGTCCCAGACCTGGGTTTGTCAGTCAGTAAGTGCAGAGCTGTTATGTAAATCAAGATTGTTTGCTTCCAGAGCCTGCACCCTTGACCTCTATGCTACCCTTCCTAATATGTACCGTGAACCAACATCCTGGCTAGAGAGAACAGGATCCAGTTGGGATTAACTCTATGCTAAAATCATTCCAGAAACTAGAAAAATGACACCTCAATAAGAAGTACATGGAGCTTCTAGAGGCTGTGGGTTGGCTTAGCTGCAAGGGGGTTTGAAGAACAGAAGGAAACTGATTTCAAATTCAATTACACTAGTTCAGCTTTCCAGAGCAATGAGCATTTATGTTCCTCGAAGAGGCTATTATTAAATGTACTATTAAGTAGCATTTGGTAAAACATCAATGTAATTTATGTTTTATTGAAATTGTGGGACTATTGTTAAAATCTAAAACAAGATAAGGAATAGGTTTTATGTATTCTGTGTGGCCTGGAGCTCACATTTGAGCATTTCTTTT
>VMDR010005710.1:0-49681 GCA_007922815.1 Macrotus californicus
GGGAAGGTGGACAGGGGTGCAGGGAAGGTGGACAGGGGTGCCGGGAAGGTGGGCGGGGTGGGGGAAGGTGGACGGGGGTGGAGGGAACATGGACGGGGTGGAGGGAGATGGGCAGGGGGTGGAGCGGCAGACCGGTGGGGGAGACAACAGGGGTGGAAGAAGAAACAGAGGTAGGTGAGTACAAATGGGTCGGAGGGGACCCAGCTGGAAGGAGAAATGGGAGAGAGGAGCAGGGAAGGGCGGAGGGGTGGGCAGAGCAAAGAAGATGCAGGGCAGAGGGAGCAGAGCGGGAGATGAAAGGGCCAAGTGTGGGGTCTGGGGCAAAGGGGACTGAGGACTGGACAGTGCGGGGCAAAGGCAGAGAGAACAACAGGGCCAGAGGCCAGAGGTGGGCAGCTGTGAGCCAGACTGAGGAGGGTCTGGGAACTGAAGAGATGACCTGAACCACAGGGAAGGAGAAAGGGGAAGAGGGGCTGGGGGCGCCTCAGGGAGCAGTGCGGAGCCAACAGAGGCCCCCCTTCCCCACAGACCCCCCTGCTGCTACTGTTGCTGCTGAGCCGGGGCCTCTGCGGGACCCCGGACTGCACCTTCGCCCACAGCCCCATCTCGTCCACCTTCGCTGACACCTTCCGCAAGCTGGTGAGCGCCCTGCTGCACCGTCTCCTGCCGGCCCTGGGAGCCGGCCGGTCTGTGGCTGAGTCTGAGTTCGCACCCGTTCTGCTCTCTGTGTCTGCGGCTCCCTGGGTCTCTCTCCCCGTAGGTCTCTTTCCTCCAGTCTTTGGCCCAACCCGAACCCGTTTTCTCCCGCAGTCTGACTACCTCCTTGAAGATTACCCCGTCACTGTGGCTGCCAACCTGCAGGACGTGAGTCCCAGATGGGAGGGGCCAGGGGTGGGCGTGGGAAAGAGACTATAGATGCACCGTCCCTCGGGGAACCAGGCCCCCAGCCCGCTCCCCACTCAGTCCCGGGAGCCCAGGCCCCTGGATCCTCCCCTCAGACTCTGGAGTCCAGACCCCCGACCCTCCCTCAGACCCGGCAGCCCCCGCCCCCAGCCCGCCCCTCCCTCAGACCCAGGGCTCGGGCTGTCTCTCCCCAGGACCAGCTCTGCGGGGCCTTCTGGCGCCTCGTCCTGGCCCAGCGCTGCATGGAACGGCTCAAGACCGTGGCCGGGTCCCAGATGGAACAGCTGCTGGAGAATGTCAACACCGAGATATATTTTGTCACCTCATGTGCCCTCCAGGTCAGCCCTGAACTTGGGAGACAAGTGAGGGTAGTGAGATGCCTTCCTGGGGAATGGGAGACAAAACTCAGCTCGGCCTTACTGGAGATTGCTTTTGATCAGAGCAACTCGAGGGAGGTAGAGCTGGGGCCGCGGGCTCACTGGGGTCCCGTTGCTTGTGGGGCAGTGACACGTCTGGGCACCAGAGGATGGTGAGGGATCTGGGCCCAATCCACCGATGCTGAGTTTACCCCTCAGGCCCTGTTGCAGGGCGTTGCTGAGGGGTTCTCTCCCCTGGCAACCAGGAGAAGGAGGGGATCTAAATGCTCTCTAGACGGGGGCCTCCCTGGGCCCCGCTGCTGGGTGCTGCAAAGGATGCTTCCCCTTAGCAACCAGGGGGAGCGTTTGTCCCGACACTCCCTCTGAGACCCAGGCCTCCCTGGTCCCAGTTGCTGGGCAGGGAAGGCCCTTGGCCTCAGGAGAGGCAGGGAGTGATACGGTGGTGACGTCTCCCTCCCCTGCCCTCAGCCCCTCCCCAGCTGTCTTCGCTACGTCCAGACCAACATCTCCCACCTCATGCAGGACACCTCCGAGCAGCTGGTGGCCCTGAAGCCCTGGATCACCCGCTGGAATTTCTCTGGCTGCCTGGAGCTGCAGTGTCAGCCGGGTAAAGGCGCCCAGCCCTCCCAGCCGCGCACCCCTCTGCTCCGCCCCGCCTTCTCCCCTCACCTCCCGTGGGCTGCGGGGCTGGGGCATGTTCCCCCCAAGTTTGTGCCCCTTTCCGGACCTCAGTTTGCCCATCTCTGAGAAGGGACGGCAATCCCTGCCTGCTTCTTGAAGGCAGCCCCAGGCCACAGAAGCACAGTCGAGTCAGAGTGGCCTGTTTAGGTGTACGCTTTCTAGTAGCCGTTTTTAAAAAGTTAAAAAGAAAAAAGGTAAATTCACTCTTATTCAAGATTGTTTTTATTTTCCCCTCATGATTTCTTTAAAAGATTTTATTTATTTATTTATTTATTTCGGGGGGGGGGGGTAGAGGGAAATAGCGGTGTGTGGTTGTCTCACGTGCGCCCCCTGCTGGGGGACCTGGCCCACAACCCAGGCCTGTGCCCTGACTGGGAATCCAACCAGTGACCCTTTGGTTTGCAGGTCTGCAGCCAGTCCACTGAGCCACACCAGCCTGGGGAAAAAAGGTTTTTTTATCTGGCTGGGTAGCTCAGTTGGTTTGAGTGTCGTCTCCATATGCCAAGCTTATGGGTTCAATCTCTCTCTCTAAAAAAAAAATTTTTTTTTGTTTAACTTAAAAAATAAAACATCCCTGGCTGGTGTGGCTCAGTGGATTGAGCGCGGGCTATGAACCAAAAGGTCGCCAGTTCGATTTCCAGTCAGGGCACATGCCTGGGTTGCGGGCCAGGTCCCCAGTAGGGGGCACTCGAGAGGCAACCAAACCTTGATGTTTCTCTCCCTCTCTTTCTCCCTCCCTTCTCCTCTCTAAAAATAAACTGAAAAAATATTTAAAAAAGAAAAGACAGATAAGAGCCTGTCACCCACATGTAGCTCACAGACTACTAGGGCAAGAGGAGGAATAAACAAACCAACCCAGAAGCACTAGAGACATTTGTTCCATTATAAAATATGCCACCTGCCCCAGTGCCGGGCACTGTCCCTAGCTCTCTCTGTATATGCACTCATTTAATTTCTGTGACAACCTTAGGACACAGGTATAAGAATCGTCCCCCTTGCACTGATCAGGAGACAGGCACAGGGAGGCCAGCAGCCCACCTGAGGCCACACGGCTGGCACCAGAAAGGCCTTTCCCTGGCTGACCCCCCTCCTTGGTCACCCCGCAGACTCCTCCACCCTGCTGCCCTCCAGGAGTCCCAAGGCCTTGGAGGGCACAGTCCGGCCGGCCGCTCAGGACCCTCTGCTACTCCTGCTGCTGGTGCTGCCCCTGGCCTTCCTGCTGGTGGCCGCTGTCTGGTGCCTGGACTGGCGGAGGAGAAGGCGGAGGACGTCCTACCCTGGGGAGCAGGTAAGCCAGCCAGCACGGTGGTGAGGGGTGGCTGGAAGCCCCTAGGTGCCTAGCTGTGGCTCACCCCTGGGGGCCACAGGTAGCCGTGCCTCCAGTCCCCAGGAGCACTGACTCATCTTGCTGAGTCTTCCCCAAACAGAGAACCCTGGACTTTGCATGTGTGCTGAGCGCTTGGAGCAGGGGAAGGGGGATCAGCTCTGGATGCAGGAAGTACCCTCTGGGGCCATGAGGGGCACAGACTGGAAGAGAGAGACTTGAGGCCAAAGAGGAGGGTCCAGGGAAAGAGGACAAGTGCTGAGCCAAGGGGATGGAGAAAAAGGAAGGGCAGAGTCAGGGAGCAGGAGGGACAGGGCTGGAGAGTGACAGGCTTGGGGGGCTGGCACAGACGACCCTGGGTCTGGCCCTGTGACTGGGTCTCAGTGGAGAACCTGGGGAAGGAGGGAGATTAGGGAAAGACAGTGAACTCAGCGGGGACCTGTGGACCAGGGCAATATTTGGATGCAGGATCCTGCAAGCCTGGGGACAGTGGCTTCCTGGAGCCTGGGGACACCTGTACAAAACCCTCCAGGTGTGAAAAAAGGTCAGGGTATTCCAGTAACTCTGGCCAGCCTGGGCTCGGTGTGAGTCAGGGTTTGAAAAACGCCACAGGAAAATCTAGGCCTCAAACTCCAGGCAAGGGAGCCGGGACTGCCTGCCCAGGGCAGCAGCGAGAAATGGGGCACGTGTGATGGAGGAGAGAACCTGGGACCGGGGGTGGGGGAAGCAGGCAGGTGGGTGGCAAGGGAGGAAGAAAGGAGCCTCCACCCGGTTCCCGACGGGCCCAGAGAGGTCTAACCAGAAACATTTTGCAGTAATTGCTTTCACATCAGCGCCTCAGGGACCCAGGCCTCGTGCTCAGGCTTTCCACAAATTCACTCACTTCCTTGAGAAGCGGGTGGTTATTATTCCCATTTCGCTGAGGCTGAAACCAAGGCACAGAGAGGTAAATACTTTGCCAAAAGTCACACAGCTCGCGAGCAGCAGAGCTGAGGTTGGACTCTGGGCTCTCTGGTTCTGGCACCTGTGCCTTTTACTCTTCTGCCTCAGTTTCCTTATCTGTACAAAAGACTAATACTAGTCCTTCTACCATAGAGCTGTGCAGAGGTAAAGGAAAGTAGCACATGTCACGCCCCTACAGCGGCGTGGTCCAAAGGAAATAGAACACAAGCCACACGTGACTTGACATTTTCTAATAGCCACATTCAGGAATAAGTTGAAAGAAACCAGCTACTTGTTTTGAAAAGATTTTATTTATTTACACTTAGAGAGAAGGGAAGAGAGGGACAAAGAGAGGGAGAGAAACATCAATGTGTGGTTGCCTCTCATGCGCCCCCTACTGGGGACCTGGCCCGCAACCCAGTCATGTGTCCTGACTGGGAATTGAACCGGAAACCCTTTGGTTCACAGGCCTGCGCTCAATCCACTGAGCCATACCAGCCAGGGCAGGTTACTTTAAATAATATATTTTATTTCACCCTCTGTATCCAAAATATTTCAACATGTAATCAATATACTTTTTAAAATCCTCTCCAAGGATGAGGATGTTTATTGATTTTACGGAGAAAAAAAAACGTGGATGTGAAAGAGAAATGTCGATTGGTTGCCTCCCACATGTGCCCCAACCGGGGATCAAACCCACAACCTTTTGGTGTACGGGACGATGCCCAACCAACTGAGCCACCTGGCCAGGGCATAATCAATATTTTTTAAAAAACGATTAGCCCTGGTTGGTGTGGCTCTGTAGATTGAGTGCCAGCCTGGGAACCCAAGGGTTGCCGGTTCGATTCCCAGTCAGGGTACGTGCCTGGGTTGCGGGCCAGGTCCCCAGCAGGGGGCGCACAAGAGGCAACCACACATGGATGTTTCTCTCCTTTCCCCTCCCTCTAAAAAATAAATAAAATCTTTAAAAGACTACCCATGGTATATTTTACATCCTTTTTTCATACCAAGCCTTCAGAGTCCAGTTGTGCCTATTACCGTCATAGCACATCTCAATTCAGACACTGTGTTTTTATCAGAAGTGCTGGATCTGCCCTTGGATTTCGGGACGTGTGCATTGGCAAAAGCAGATTCGTCTGTTCAAGTTGTTTAAGATTTTATTTACTTTTAGAGAGAGGGTAAGGGAGGGAGAAAGAGGAGGGAGAGAAACATCAATGTGGCAGAGATACATGAATCAGTTGCCTTTCACATGCCCCAACCGGGGACCTAGCCCACGACCCAGGCATGTGCCCTGATCCGGAATCGAACCGGTCACCCTTTGGTTTGTAGGCCGGCACTCAGTCCACTGAGCCACACCAGCCAGGGCTTCTTTCTTTTTTTAATGCTCACCTGAGGATGTTTACTGACTTGAGAGAGAGCGAGGAGAGAGAGAGAGAGAGAGAGAGAGAGAGAGAGAAACATCGATGTGAGAGGGAACATCAGTCGGTTGCCTCCCATGCGCACCCCAATCCCCGATCCTTTGCGGGACTGAGCCCGCAGCCTTTTGTATTCGGGTCGACGCTCCCACCAACTGACCCACCCGGCCAGGGCTGCAGCTATTCTTGAAAAGTAATACATCAGGACGTTTTCTTTCCGGCTTGCCGCTCTCCCAATAACCGCACTGCGAAGTTAAAATGAGGCCGAATGCACAGCTCGAGTGCACGGGCCACGGCTAGGGGGCTCGGCTGCCCCTCGCGGCTGCGATGCAGGCGGTGCTGGACAGCTCAGACCCTCCGCGTTCAACCGGCAGGGAGTCCTGACCCGAGGGCCGGCTGGGCTTGGAGTTGTCCTCGGCCCTGGGCTTGCTGCTTCCCTCTTCCTCTGCCCACGGCCCCTCCCACAGCCCGGTGAGACAGACACATCTATCATCCCATTTTTCAGAGGACACTGAGGCCCAGAGAGAGGAGTCACCTGCCAGAGGACACCGAGCCGGGACTCGGAGCGAGTCAGCGAGAGACTGGTCCCTTCCTCGGCAGCAGTGCCCCTGCCGCTCCCTCCCCAGGACGGAGGCAACAGCAGCAGCCAGCGCCGGCCCCCGCCCCGCCCGCTGCCCTCTGTACATAGCCCTTGTCCCCAGGAAATTGTATATAAATCATCTTTTTCTACCAGTTCTGGTCGGGCCTGTCTGTGGGTGGGCTGGAGCTTGGGTGTTCCCCGTTAACGCAGTGTTTCGTTCACTACCTGTTTTCCGAGGCTTCCGGGAGCCCAGGGACAGTGCGGGGCAACCCTGGGCCCCGCGTCAGAGCCAGCCCCGAGCTCCTGCTCAATGGAGAAGGGCACATGGGACACAGGCAGCCTCGGGACTGCATGAAATGCGCTCTGACCACCCGGGGTAGCACGGCGGGGTCCCGTCGGAGGCCCGTGCCACAGCCGGCGGGCCACCACGTGCCTGAAAGCCTGCTGTCGCTTGAGGGGGGTCAGGCGCTTTCCCACCGAATCGCGCAGCCTGCAGGAGGGAGATTAGCAGTCCCTCCAAAATATGGCGGCCGCGGCTGGACAGCCCCGCCGCGGCAGCGCCCCCTCCCAGCCCACGTGACCTCTCGCCCCGCACAATCATGGCGACCGAGATCCGCAGGGAACGATTCCTGGATTGGACAAACGGAAAACGACCCGCCTTCCAATGAGACCTCCAGGCGCACGCGCACCACACTCCGGCCAATGAGATGACAGAAAACGGTTCACGTGGTTCATGTGACGTCCCGTCCTCCGCCCCTGTTACAAGGGATAAGAAACCCTGCGCCAAGGTTTCCTCCTTTCCCAGGCGGCTGCCGAAGATGGCGGAGGGGCAGGTGGGGCTCTGCGCGGGCCGGAGCGGCGAGGGCCCGGGTGGGATCGAGGCTGGAATGGGGTTGGCCCCATTTTCCCTTCGTACGTATGTAGTGGAGCTTCAGCTCCATGATGGAGTAAAACGAAGAGTAAAAGGGTTGAGAAACTTCTGTAACAGGGAAATAAGAGATGACAATGGTGACTTTGTGCCCAGGGCTGGGTAAATGCGGCTTTGTTCTTCCCCGAGAAGCGACGATGCGGACTTTCCGCCCAGGAAGGACACTGTTGAGAACGAGGCCTTGTTTACTTTGGTTTGGGCCGGTACTTGGCTGAACTGGACCCCCGTGTATTTTCAGCGATGGGGAAGCACGTGGAAGCCAAGGATTGGCCAAAATGGAGGGAATTCTCACCCTGCCCAAAGCAGCCTAGCTCTGCTCTCTCGAAGTACTAATCAGGCTTCCCCTGCATCTCTGGGAGTGTGGGCACGAAATATTTCGCAGTGGGTGGAAAGAGCTCCTGCCTGGGCAGCATTCAGGAACAAACTGTTTTTTTTCCTTTGCTTCGGGTTTGATGGATGCTTTGAAATACTGTCGCTGCGGGAAGCAGGACTGAGAAAAGGCGCCACGGCTCTGGGACATCCTTTGTCCTTAAACACTTGGCCTTCAATGAATTCAGGCGGCATCAGTTTATCTGTGAGGGAAGACTCTGGAACGGGGCGGGGGGGGGGTCTCTGGACCTCCTGCAATGGGGGCGTAGTTGAGGAAGGAAAGCCTCTTGATCGCCGCCCCGCACTAACTGCGCCCGGCACAGCTTGCATTGTGTTTCCTGTGACTCGGGAAAATGACGACAATGTTTCTGAGGCAGATATTGTTATCCTCATCTTCCAGGTGAGGAAATTGAAGCATAGAGAACTGCAGAGCTTTGCCCCAAGTCTCATTGTCAGGAAGTCTGGCTTTAGATTCTGTACCTTTCCTTCCTTCCGACGGTCACAACGTATATAACCAGCACTCGTTAAGAGTGGGGAGTTTTACTCTCGATGAAGAAGCTATAATCGAGGCGTAAAAATTCCTGCCCTTCACGCAGCGGAGATGTGAGGAGGAGTCCTTTACCCGTTCATTGAAATCAGGAGTCAACCATTTGCTTTTTTGGCCTCGTCTGTAAAGTGAG
Source organism: Macrotus californicus (assembly GCA_007922815.1). Classification (NCBI taxonomy): domain Eukaryota; kingdom Metazoa; phylum Chordata; class Mammalia; order Chiroptera; family Phyllostomidae; genus Macrotus; species Macrotus californicus. The sequence continues at coordinate 8,200 of VMDR010005710.1, forward strand.
CCTTGGGTCCTAGTTCCGAGGTTTGGTACCTGGATAGAGGAGGTACCCAGGGGGATAAGGTGAAACAGAAGCAATTAGAAAGCCACGGCTTGCTTGGGGTGGGGGATCGGAAAGCCGTGGGTGACTCCGAGCCCTCTTATCTTCCACAGGTCCTGGTGCTCGATGGCCGAGGCCATCTCCTGGGCCGCCTGGCGGCCATCGTGGCCAAGCAGGTACTGCTGGGTAAGTTTGCTCTCTGCCCACAGCCTCCCCAGTGTGAGCTCCCACTGGAGGTCAGTGATGAGCAACAATCACCATCTTTCGTTTGAGTCTTCGAGGCCATGAGATGAACCCCATGCACCGCTCTGAGACCTGCCAGCCACTCCCTCCCCTGGGGTTGGGGGTCTGTGCTCAAATTTATTCTGTCGGGCTAGTAGCTCATTTAAGTGCAAACCCAGTTCTGCCAGTTACTGCTCTCAGGTCGGGGGCAAGAAGCTACCCTGCTGGGCCTTTGGCTTTCTTGGTTGGCATTGTGGTCAGCTCCTTGCCTCTCCAGTTCCTCGGCAGCAGCTGGGTGGGTGGGCGGCAGTCAGGTGTAGGAAGAGCCCTTGGGTGGCCTCCTGTCCTGTGCCTCCCAGACTGCCGCACTTTCTTCTTTCCCCTCTAGGCCGGAAGGTGGTGGTGGTGCGCTGTGAGGGCATCAACATTTCTGGCAATTTTTACAGAAACAAGCGTAAGTTGAGGCATGGGAGGAGGGCCCAGAGGGTTGGCCCGTGGGCTGCTCAGACAGCCGTCTCCCCAGCTCTTGGAGGTGCTAGTTTGAGTCTCGAATAGGCCCTGGGCGTGTGATGTGTGTTGGAAGCGGCTAGCATTTACCTGGAGACTCCAAAGCCTCATGCTCGCCCCTCTCCTCAGTGAAGTACCTGGCCTTCCTCCGAAAGCGGATGAACACCAACCCATCGCGTGGTCCTTACCACTTCCGAGCCCCCAGCCGCATCTTTTGGCGGACTGTGCGAGGTGAGCTGGGCCTGGGGACTGCAGGTGGAGGTGGTGGGTGGCCAGTGATGAGGACTTCTCCCACTCAAGTTCGAGTTTCCCAACCATGAGATGACTCCACATGCACTACCATCTGAGGCCATCTGGCTGCCTGCCTTTGTGGGGTTCCTCCCGAGCCCCTCTGAGCAGGGTTGCTCCCCCTCTGCCCACAGGCATGCTGCCCCACAAGACCAAGCGAGGCCAGGCCGCCTTGGACCGCCTCAAGGTGTTCGATGGGATCCCACCGCCCTATGACAAGGTAGGCTGGACCAGACTTCTCCGCAGCGTCCCCCAGTCTGGCGGGGTCCGTGATGATCTATGATTACCTACATTGTTTGATCCTCGTGAGAACAGCTTTGGCTGAGACACCCGCCCCAGCCAGCCTTCTTCCCTGTCTGTCCCTCACTCCAGGACCCTAAGTCCCTCTTCTTCTCTAACAGAAAAAGCGAATGGTGGTCCCTGCGGCCCTCAAGGTGGTGCGTCTGAAGCCCACACGGAAGGTGAGTTCCAGGTTACAGTGAGCAGGCTAACACGGGGGTCCCACTGAGGGGTCCCCAAGACTGGCAGATGATGGCTTTTTCTCACGATGGTCTGCGGATGCCACTGGGCACTGTCGATAATGCCAATGGCTTGGCTGATGCCAGGAGAAGCACAGAGCCCCTTGTGAGGGGGTGTCTTCTGATTGGAGGTCCGTGAGGAAAACTGGGTTGTTAAATTCCCAGGATCCTTGGAGAGGGGGGGCATCAACCCCTCTCCCCAACCCAGGTTCTCACCTAACAACTTCGTTTCTTATCCCACCCCCAGTTTGCCTACCTGGGGCGCCTGGCCCATGAGGTGGGGTGGAAGTACCAGGCAGTGACAGCCACTCTGGAGGAGAAGAGGAAGGAGAAGGCCAAGATCCATTACCGGAAGAAAAAGCAGCTCATGGTGAGGGCGGGGCTGGGAGTACAGGGGCACCACACTCCTGGGCAGCAGTGGTCCTACTTGCCCCCAGAGGGCTCTGCTTAAGGCCCAGCCAGGAGTTGGCAGTGGGTCTATGTCCCTGGGATGGGGGCGGGCTCCCAGGCAGGGCCACTGACCAGGACCTGTCCCTCTAACCCCGCAGAGGCTACGGAAACAGGCCGAAAAGAACGTGGAAAAGAAAATCGACAGATACACAGAGGTCCTCAAGACCCATGGACTCCTGGTCTGAGCCCAATAAAATTGACTGTTAATTCCTCATGCTTGGCCTGGCCTGCCCTTCCTCCATCGCCGCCCTAGGATGTGGGGGACCCCCAGGGGCTGTTGTTCCGGGTCCACGGGCGCCCTGGGCCTTAGAAGGCTGGGCACACAGAAGGGGCCTTAGTCACTGCTGTTTAAGAAACACCTTTTAAAAAGCATATGTGGCTCCAAAAGCTGTCCAGCGTAATTTGCCTGTGACCTACTCATTCACAGGAGTTTGGGGAAACCAGCCCTTGGAACAGCTAGTTCCCTTTCAGTAGTTACAAATGAGCTGGAAAACTCTTGGCCTTCCCACATGGTCAGACACCATACCCTGCAGCCGGTAGGATGCCAGCGAGCATGGGGACAGGAAGGACGAGGTGTCGGACAAGGGCACTTAGGGATGCACAGCCTGGGGCTGCCAGCCTCGGAGTCACAGGTGTCACTCTTGCTCGTTCCTGTACCTTGTGATCACAAGTGAATAAATTATTTTTAAAGCAATTTGGCGTCTTTGCAGTGTGTGTCTGCAGTGGAGGCAGGCCCTTGGCAACAAAAGGGTGCTTAAGACAGCCAGCTGTACTGGAGTGTCTGGGTGAGCAGTTGGGTGGGTGTATGGTGGGTCATTCCTGGGAGAGCGAAGCTCGGTAGAGATGTCTGCCCACCGTTTCCTTGAGAAGGCTGTGTTCCACAACAACCCCATGGCCTTGGTGGCTGATGTCACCCAGCTTGCAAAGCTGTCCTAAGAGATTCTGCAGAATATGGAATTGCCAGTGGCTTAAAAGCCATTCCGTGTTCCTGTGACGTGGTCTCTTCAGTGTACCACGCCAGGGGCTGTGTTCCTGTATAGGGATGGGGCCCCAGCCCGGCCGCAGGTCCTTCAGTACAGCAGGAGGTTGTGGGTTCGGTCCCTGGAGCACCTGCGGACGCAACCGATGAGTGTTTATCTTATTGCTTCCTTCCTCTCTTAAAATCAGTGAACGTATCCTCAGGTGAGGATTTAAAAAAAAGGGGGGCAAGAAACATTTGGGAAGTGGCAGTTAGGCACTAGAAGTGGAATATGAAATCGCACAGTTAAAGACAAAACTAGACCTGGTAGATCTGCCTGGGTGAATCGGGAAGGGTAAATGTTAGCAGGCAGCGATCCATCAGAGCCTGTCCCAATGTCACTGATGAGGTTAGGTAAAGTCACCTAAGAGGTGCCAGATGCAGAATTCTACCACAGCCTTGTGCTTTGACAAAGATAGGCAGATCCGTCCCAGAAAGGAGGTTGGACTCACACTGCCCCAGGGATTGGCATGCAATATTTACAAATAATTTTCTAATTCAGTTCAATATTGAAGTGCCTGACCTTAGACCCCAGGGAGCCAAATTGAGGTAGTTCACAGGCAAATTATAACTTCCACACCATGCCCTTCTCTCACACTTAATCCTTTCAAAATGTCCAAGCTACCGATGGCTTAGGTGTTCTCAACCTAGCACTGCCCCCCCCCCCCCCTCCTGGGGCTCCTGAGACTGAAGACACAGAGCTGAATTCTGATCTCTGGCAAAACTGCATGTTAAAGCAGCACACCCAAGAATCCCACCAAAAGCATGAACGGTTAAAAAGATAAATCTGGCTTTAGAAGAACAAAACCTTCAGCCCTGGCTAATGTGGCTCAGTGGATTGTCTGTGAACCAAAGGGTTGCTGGTTCGGGTACCAGTCAGGTCACATGCCTGGGTTGTGGGCCAGTTCCCAGTGGGGGGCATGCGAGAAGCAACCACACATTGATGTTTCTCTCCCTCTTTCTCCCTCTCTTCTCCTCTAAGAATAAATAAATAAAATCTTTTTTTTATGGGGAACTGGAGCCTCAGAGCCTCTGCTAGGAGCAGGAAGTTTTTTTTTTTAAGATTTTATCTAGTTTTAAAAAGAAGGGAAGGGAGGGGAGAAAGAGAGGGAGAGAAACATCAATGTAAGAGAGATCGATCAATTGATTGCCTTTCACACACCAGCAACTGGGGACCTGGCCCGCAACCCAGGCATGTGCCCTGACTGGGAATTGAGCTGGCGACCTTTAGGTTCACACGCCAGCACTCAATCCACAGAGCCACGCCAGCCCGGCAGCAGCAGCACCTTCAAAGCTACTATTCCATTTCACCCAACTCTCCACCACCGAAGCACTTGGGCATACCTGTCCAGTCCATGGGAATGCCATTAGAGAGGGTCTTGTTTTGATAGGCATTTCTGTGCTTACTGGGGGCGTCTCCAGGTCTATTAGTATTTGCATTTCTGTTAGGAAATACTTGGAAATAATGTCTTCGAAACCTGGCAGAGACTGGGAAATATTCCCTTAATTAAGAAGTAATAACTAGCCCTGGCCAGTGTGGCTCAGTGGATTGAGTGCCAGCCTGTGAATCAAAAGGACGCCGGTTCAATTCCTGGTCAGGGCACATGCCTGGGTTACCAAGCAAGTCCTTGGTTGGGGGGCATGCAAGAGGCAACTGATCCATGTATCTCTTGCATATCGCTGTTTCTCTCCCTCTCTTTCTCCATCCCTTCCTCTCTCCCTGAAAGTAAATAAGTAAAATCTTTAAAAAAAGAAAAGTGGTAATAACCAGAGTTGGCTGAAGTTTGTTATTGGACACGAAGGCTGTTCACAATGCAAGTAAAAAAAAATCAATCCAGCAATAAATAAAATGGAATACAAATAAAAAGAAAAAAAAATCCGTGTATTGCAGGAAGGAAAGGAAGAGATAAAGACATCTGGGGAGAAATGTGTTTAATGAAAATGTAGACTGTTATTTACTACTGTTGAGTTGTAATTAATAAGGACCTAAACATCTCTAAATTACCCCACCCTTTCAAAGTGAAGCCGTATTTCTTTTCCCTTATCATCAAAATCTCATCAGTCGCTCTGAACAATCTGCAAAATATCGAGCATTTTAAAACCCGGAGAGGAAATCACACCTAATCCCACCACCTGGGTATGTAAACCACTGGGGCGTTTTCCTCCCGGCTTTCTTTTTTCTCATGGGTTGGCACACATTGTAGATCACAACTGTGGTCCCGCCTTTTTAAAAAATCTAGTATCATAAGTCCTTTCCAAGTCGTTGAAAAATTCCAGAAATTACTTTTTTCTTCAAAAAATACATACAAAGCTAATACAGAAGGTTCTTAAAAAAAGAAGTGAAAAGCCCCGTTAATACTATCCCCACAGGGACTGAAACAACTACAATAAAAAAAATGTATCATTCAAAATTCCAAAAGCTATGAAGTGTAAAAGAATCTTAATTAAACTTTCAAGTAACTTATTGTAAGTTTGTAGCATTTATATTTCCTATATTCTGCACTGCCCGACGCGGTAGACGTTAGCCCCATGTGGCTACGAAATTTTAAATCCCATAAAATTAAATAAAGTTAAAAATTCAGGTCCTCACTGGCTACGGTGTTGCTCAGAATAGGAACAGACATTCACGTTTCGGCTGAAAGTTCTATTGGACCGCGCGGACAGAAGAGAACAACTTTCACTGAACTTCAAAAAGCTCCAGGGCAGCCCCGCCCCTCACAAAGATGGCGGCGGCGCCGTGCGGGGTCCTAAGATTTCACGGTCCCGCACCCCGCAGAAAGATGGCAACTACCGCACCCCGTTTGAAATCTGTACGGACACAGCCACGCGGTCGCCAATGCCCACGTGACGTTACGGTCCGCAGAAACATGACCGCCTCCCTGTAACTCTCGCGATACCTAGGAGCGCTGAAGGCTGGCCGCGCTTCCCTAATGTGAACTAGCAAGCCCAGCGCACGGATGTCTGAACTATCGCGAGACAATATCCGTCGCTTCCCGCCCCTCTATTCTCTGCCATTATGGCGGCGTCCGTGCAGTCTCCCGATCACGTGCTCGGCTAGGGCCCTCCTTGGGTCAGAGTTGTGCCCAAGGCACCGCCCCAAATTGTGCGGTCCGGTCTATCCTCTTTTCGTCACTTCCTCTCTAGCCCCTGCGCAGTCGATAAGGAAACCCAGACGCTACTGCGGCTTCCTTTTTTACAGGCGGCCGCGAAGATGGCGGATATTCAGGTACAAGCAGAGGGCCCGCACCGTGGTGGCCGGGCCCTTTCCGGGCCTCAGGGGCGTGTCGTGGGGAGCGGGATTCCGCAGCCCAGTTTGGGGGTTAATTCTGGGCGCCTTCAATTTCCCGGGGGTCAATTCGGGCAGAGGGCGCGCGTCTTTGCATTATCTAGATTAGCGCCTCTTCAATCCCGGAGGCTCCGCACTCAGAAGTCGTATATGTTATATAAGAAGTGAGTCCTGGGTGGATGTGCTTGTGTCTTGGGGAGTAATCCTTGCTGAAAGGTATCCGTGGTGTTTGAGCGATGTTTCTGTGTCTCCGGGCTGCAGGCGGTGGGGGAATGTTTTAGAGCATAAGTATTGAAGTAATCTGGGATTTAGCGTTGAATCTGAATTAGAGGTCAATGTGGGGTAAGAGCGTTTTCGGAGGTAATTCAGCGGCAGTGGGCCTCGGACCTCAGGGTTTCTGGGAAGCTTTGGAAGCCCGGTGGCGGCCCGCTCCAGGCTCACCAGCTTCCTCGTCCCTGCAGACGGAGCGTGCCTACCAAAAGCAGCCCACCATCTTTCAAAATAAGAAGAGGGTCCTGCTTGGAGAAACTGGCAAAGAGAAGCTCCCGCGATACTATAAGAACATCGGTCTGGGTTTCAAGACGCCCAAGGAGGTACGGGGATCCTCAGAAGAAAGAATGAGGCGCTTGTCTCCGCACATGTGTCCAAGCTCTGTTGCCCTGCCCACGTCTGAGTGTCTGCCCCGAGGGCTGCTGGGAATTGTAGTTTTTCTCTGGGGCCGCACCCCCTGTTCTTTTCAGGAACTACCTGTTCAAAGCTTACATCTCCGCCTTATCCCTTCAGGCCATCGAGGGTACCTACATTGACAAGAAATGCCCCTTTACTGGTAATGTCTCCATCCGAGGGCGCATCTTGTCTGGTAAGTGGGGCTGGCTGGGGGTCTGGGTTCAGATTTTTGGGTCTGAGGGAGGAGGGGCTGGGGACACTCGGACTCCTGCTTCCTGGGGCCCTGGCAGGTGATGTCTGCTTTCGCGGTGATCTTCAGGTGCCGGCCACAGGCACTGCTGAGAAAGCCACTAGGCAGACCTGATGCCAGAAGCACAGTTTCTGGAGAACCCTGCTCAGCAGCTCCCAGCCTGCCCTGGGCTGCTGGTAGCTCCCTTTCCCAGGGGGCTTGACCTACGATCTGTCTCCTCCTGCAAGGTGTGGTGACCAAGATGAAGATGCAGAGGACCATAGTCATCCGCCGAGACTACCTCCACTACATCCGAAAGTATAACCGTTTTGAGAAACGCCACAAGAACATGTCAGTGCACCTGTCCCCCTGCTTCAGGTGAGCACAGTGGGTCCCAGGCAGCCCCGGCCAGCCACCCTTTTGGTCGCAGGGGAGGGGGTGGGCTGCACTCAAGTCCGAGTGACTTGGGACCTGACGTGGGTGTTAACAGGGACAGCCTGGGTAACTGAGGGGGTAGAGAGGCTGGCGTGAGTGAGCCACCACCCTTGGGAGCCTCTAGTGCTTTGTAAACCGGAGGTGGCGGTTAGAGATCTGCCACAGAGGTCCCTGGAAGGGTCGGGGCATCCTCTGGATCACGTTGAGCCCGGTGCCTTGCACAGAGCTTGCTCTCTGAGACAAGGGGGCAGCCGGAGCTGGACCCTGGGGCTTGGTTGGGGCCTCAGCTTGGTGACCATGAAGGAGACTCTCCCTTAGGGACTGCTTGGGGCAGCCTCCGGTGACCCCCACCCCCGTTATAACATTGACGCTGCCCCTGTCCACAGAGATGTCCAGATCGGCGACATTGTCACCGTGGGTGAGTGCCGGCCCCTGAGCAAGACCGTGCGCTTCAATGTGCTCAAGGTCACCAAGGCTGCAGGCACCAAGAAGCAGTTCCAGAAGTTCTGAGGCTGGATACCTGCCCTTGTCCCCAAACGAAATAAAGTTATTTTCTCAGTCATGGGCCAGGTTCCTTATGTCTGTGACCTTACCGGAGGAAGGTGTCGTCTCTGGGAGTTGAGTTAGGTTGACAAGGAAGATGGGGTTTTGTTTTTTCACTCTGTGGGTTGGAAGGATGGGAATGGGGCAAATTCTGCCTTCTGCCCTCTAGGGTCTGTGGGCGAAGACATCCTGTATTAAAGTTGCCGTACCTCTCTGTCACCTTTTCGTCCTTGTCACCTACCTGGCACTGAACTGTCTCCCCCCACCACCCATCTAGGGAGGAAGTGAGTGCTGCCTTGAGGGGAGGGAGGCAGAAGAAGCCACACTGGGCGGGGGGGGGGTTAGTGGGGGGCTTCAGGCCTCACTGCCTGGCTCTGGACTGAGGGGGCCTTGACCTCCACCTTGCCTGCCTTTCCTGTCAGCAAAGTGGGGGAGTGGAGCAGAGAAGCAGGCAGGGGCTCCCCACCCCGCCTTGAGTCCCCCTCCCTAAGTGACCACCATGCCCATTTGCAGATAAGCGACTTCATCTGGGTGGGCGAGCTCTTTGCTTGGCATCCCAGTGAGTACCTGAGCTCCAGGTCTCAGGTTCTGGAAATTTCCTTTGCCTTAAAGTCCGAGGGAGGAAATGACCTTGAGGGGAGTTGCACAAGGCAGGGTGGAGCACAGCTCAGCAGCAGGGTCACCGGCTGCTCAGAAGTGGGTCAGGAGTCCTTGGAGGCAAGACTGATGGAGAGGGACAGACCAGGCAGGGGCTTGGTGAGGATTTGGGGGGAATGGGGGCAAGCAAGGTCAGGCAGGTTTGGGGAAAGGTGGCCCCACAGTGCAAACGGGAGGGCTTGGCCTTCGGTAACACCAAGAGGCAATCTGTTAGAAGCAAAAAGTAAATGGGAAAAGGGACAGGGACCTTGAGTGACATACCCAGATCAAGTTCAGCGGGATGCAGAACAGGGATGGCAACCACAGATGGGGACAGACTCAAATTTCAGAAATTCGACAAAGATGGCAGGAGAAAGTCAAGAAAGGCCAGGGATGGGGAGGCAGGGGCTTCTGCATGCGAAAGGGAGACCCTCACCCAAGCAGAGATGCAGGCTTGTAGACTGGAGGGACGTGCTGGAGTCTCCTGGCTGGCTTCGCCCCTCGGGGCCTGGCTCTGCTGCGGTCCCCAGGTCCCTGCCCCCCATGCCTGTACCAGGGACTGTGGCACATCACTAGTACAAGGGTTGGGAGACAGGGCCTTGAGGAGAGGGGAGCCACCTCAGGATCAGCCCGGCAGCTCCTTTTTACCCTGCGAGGGCGGGGGTTCCTGCCAGAGGAAGTGGGGCCACATCAAAGACGGCAGGAAGGGGCAGGGACAGGTCAGAAGGGGGCACCGCCCGGATTTCAGCCTCTCGAGCCCGCCCTGCCCGGGCTAGAGACCCTGCGGGAGGGAGCCGAGGCTACCCCGGAGCCCCCCCACCCACTGCAGGTGCTTCCGTTCTGGGTGGGGTGCCCTGTTTACAAAAACAACAGCCCAGCTCCCCGGTCTCCTTCCAGCAGTCGTTGGGGCGTCTCCGGGGCACCGCATCGGATCAGGCTACCTGGTAACGGGTGGAGCAGGCGCCTCCTGTGCACTGGGCGCACCTCTGGTGGGCCTGGTGGGTCACAAAGAGACCTCTAGGCCCCGACAGTTCTCTCGCATGAAGAGTGTGACTGTGCCTGCAACAGCCCGGTGACAGCGAAAGCGACAAGTCCTACATCGGGATCACAACCTGGGTGCTTCTGCCCTCTGCCCTCTGCCCTCTGCCCAGCGGCTCTCCCCCTCCCTCCTTCCCTCTGTCCCTCTGCCACTCTCTGCCCACCAGACCTGCCCCCTCCGAGCCTTGGCAAACAAAGTCCGTGCCCCGTACCTGGAACACTGTCCAGGCTCCACCTGGCTCCCTCCCTCCCTCCCTCCTTAATCTCTGATGCTCACTAAACTCTCCACTTGGCAATACCTCTGACCCTCCCAGTCCCCCTTCCCTGCTTCATCTCCGTGCACAGGTAAGACCTACTTACGATGTGTTTGTGGATTTATCGTGCGACTTCTGTACGATGTTGCCTACTGATCTGTTGACCTGTGCAGCCCTGGAATCCCAGCGCCAGGAGGGCAGACAGGGCTCTGCCTCCCTGGAATGAGCTGTAAGTGCTTCCCACACACATTCACTTGAGTGAACGAAGGAATTTGGAGGTTAAATCCCCACGTTCTCACAGGGCGAGCTTGACAAGACACGATAAGCGGTAAGCAGTGACCAGCGGCAGAAACCTGCCGAGGTAAACAGTAAGACCGCACAGGATCTGTTCTGAATTCTAGCCTTGCCTCTCAGGAGCTGCGAGACCTTGGGCAGGTGAGCCCCACCCCCAGTCAGAGATCCTCAGTCTCCTCATCTGTAAAATGGGTTCTTGGTGCCCTGCCCCCCCACCGGGAGGAGCAAATGTGCTCACGTGTGTGAATGGGGCAGAACCGGCTCTGCTGAGTGGTATTAGGGAAGCCATCGTGCCCAAGCCCTGAGCCTTGTCAGAGACGCTCCGGTGGTCCTCGGTGCAGCGGGCCCCAAGCCCCTTTGCTCCTTGGACAGGTGGCCCCAGAGGCATCCTGTGCTGTGGAATCCTGGGTGTATTATCGGAAGCTCTGGCGGTAGGTCACGGGATCTTGAGTCTATTTTGGCATGCTTCTGGAATGTTCTGTTGCACACCTCTGACAAGAGGCCTCAGTAACAGGGAAAACAGCTCCAGGCACAGTTTCACAGCGAGGGCGCTGGGTTTAGGAGGACAGCAGGCGCCAGGCCTGGGATGTGAACACAGGGCGAGTCGGGGGTGTCCTAACGTGTGGCGGCCCCGCACCTGTCAGAGCGGACCACAGGAGGATGTGCGGCCGCAGCCAGCAGCCAGCCCGGCCCCTTGGTGTCCTGTGAGAGCCGGCCCAGCTGTATGGACTGAAGGGGGAGTAGGCCCAAGGGCAGTCCCCGTAAAGCAGGCGCCAGTCTTCATTTCACTGGTCCCGAGGGCTGCAGGCGGCTGGGCGCGCTGAGTCGGGGCGGCTTCTGTGAACGCAGGTCAGCGCTTCCGGAGCGCATCGCAGGGGGAAAGCTCTGGGGTCCGACGTTATCGTAGGTCCCAGCTTCATCTCCTGTTGTAACAAGAGATCTACAGATTGCCTCTACGGGTTGGTATAAATCCTGCTGGAGCATGCTAACAGGACCCCGACGCCATTCTAGAAGAATCTTAGGGGCGTATGAAACCGGCCAGGGTCATTCATTATTGCCTGTATTCATTCACTCGACAACTGTTTACTGTGCTGACCGCTGGGATGCAAGAGTGAGCCGGACCGATCCAGGGCCTGGGGTCTCAGATGCGAGATCAACCTGATGCGACCCCTGGGGAATCTTAATAGAAACTTGGGATGGGGGGGGAGGGGTTAGTTTAGGGGAACAGGTGTTATTGTTGTGCCAAACCTTTGACTTGATGAAGCCTCTCTTCGGAGGTAGGCACAATTACCCACCTTTCACAGATAAAGAAATCGAGGCTCAGAGACCCGAGAAGAGGCCGGATTTGATTTTGCATTCAGGTGTGATGGCCTCTTCGCATCAGTAGGGGGCGCTATAGTGTAGCTGCAGAGGGGAGGGGTAGATGTCAAGTGGAGATTCAGGGAGTGCAACTCAGATCAGCCTGGGGTCATTTAAGGTCCACCACCCACCCCAGGGGCCCAGGCGGCGGAGCAGCTGTGCAGCTTGGTTCAATGTTCTGCTTGAGCCCTCTGGAAACTGGAACAAGGGGCCCAGGTGCTGATTTCACACTGTGCCCAGCAGATGAGTGACTCGTTCCGCCATGGGCTTTCCATTGCTTTCTATTGGCCCACTGGGACATGGTAACAGGATCCCAGGGGATCTGGTGGGCATAGACCGAGATCATTAGCGCAGGACCCTGGGGATACCACAGGAAACTGCCATTGGATGTGTGAATGGCCCCTGAACATAGCAGGACACCAGGGCAGCCAGAAGGGACTCCCAGTGGGCATCGAGGGATCGTGAAAGCTGCTTTTTTAAAAAAAAAGATTTTGTTTATTTATTTCTAGAGAGAGGGAAAAGGAGGGAGAAAGAGAGGGAGAGAAGCATCAACGTGTGGTTGCCTCTTGTGCCCTGCACTGGGGACCTAGCCTGCAACCCAGGCACATGCTTTGACTGGGAACCGAACCGGCAACCCCTTGGTTCCCAGGCTGGTGCTCAATCCACCCAGCTACACCAGCCAGGGCTTTTTTTTTTTTTTTAATAGCAAGAAGGAGGGAAATTATGGGGAATATTTCAGGCAAAACCCTGAAGCCATTCTAACTGGAGGGAGAGGAGATCAGAATGGGGTAAGGAAGGGCATCCTCCAGGACTATAGTTGGTTGGATAAGGGTCCCCCAAAGGTGTCTCTGCCCTGATCCCCCAAAGCCTGTGAATATGAGACATGTGATAGAAGGGATTTTGCTGATGTGATCAAGTTCAGGACCACGAGATGGGAAGATAATCCCGGGGAATGCAGGTGAGATTAGTGTCCTCACAAGGGGCCTTATAAGAGGAAGATGTGAGGATGAGTCAGAGAGAGAGAGATAAGGAAGGGGCCAGGGGCCAAGAGATGAGAAGATGCTGGCGTTGAAGGTGGAGGGAGGCCACCACGGGCCAAGGAACCGGTGGCCTCACCCAACTGGAAACAAGAGGGTTCTCCCCTGGAGCTGCCAGATGGAAGCAGCCCTGTGGACCACTTTAGACTTCTGGTCTCCAGAACAGGAAGATAAGAAGGCAGGGCAGTGAGAAGCTAGGAAAATTCCTCCACAGTAGGATAGGGAAACAGAGACAGAGCTGAACACAGTGGCCCAGCAATTTACAGCCAGATGCAAAAGCTCCCCTCCCCAGAGATAACATTCAGGCCTCAGCGGTATCGCAGCTCCAGGCGCCAAAAAGCAGCCAAACCAGACAAGCTGTGCCCAGGATAACTGCAATGTCAAGGACCCCTGGCCCAGGCGCTGACCAATCAGTGGAGACAGGACCCTGAAATGAAAGAGCACACCTGGAAAACTGATGAATACTCTACTGAACCTTCCCCTGAGACCTCCCCAAAGATTCCACCTGCAGGAGAGAGATAAAAACTCAAGACAAAGGACCCAGTGAGCGGGCTGTCTCTCTGGGGAACAGCCCTCACCATTCCTTTCCCCCCTCCTTCCCTCTCAAGCATGTATCTCCCAAACTCTGAGGGTCCCCACAAGACTTGCAACCAGGGGAGCCATGGGCAGTGGCAGCTCAACCCAGCCTAATTCCCTGCACCTGTCCCCAAGGCCCCCTTTCTGTGACTTCCCAGGGAGCTAAGGCAGCCCCGCCTGGGCTCTCCTGTTGCTTCCTCTATGCTAAGCCCTTCCCTGCGTCACCGTCCCCGACTTTAATAAATGAACTTTCACCATCACCTGGACTGGTGTTATGAAATCTTTCCCACGAAAGTCAGGAACCTGCCCGCTGCTGGCTGGCCCTAGGTAGACCCGCTCAGAGTCAGGTCCCATGTCCAGTAACGATAATACATCTCTATTGTTTTAAGCCACTTTTGCCCTGGCTGCTGTGGCTCAGTGGACTGAGCACCAGCCTGCAAACCAAAAGGTCACCAGTTCGATTCCCAGTTAGGGCACGTGCCTGGGTTGCAGGCTAGGTCCCTAGTAGGGAGCGCTCGAGAGGCAACCACGCATTGATGTTTCCCTCTCTTTCTCCCTCCCTTCCTCTCTGTCTAAAAGTAAATAAATAAAATCTTTTTTAAAAAGAAAGAAAAAGCCACTTAGTTTAGGGTGCTGGACACGGACTATTAGGCCACTGGACTGTTTTAGCAGGTCCCTGAAGACTTCATGTACAGCTAAGAACCATCCTACTAGGGTCCTGGCAGGACCCAAAGGGTTACAGGGGACACCGTGAGGCCATTTGGTGACCTCGAGCCTACATGAGGGCAGGCTGCACCCATTTTAGCAGGACCCTGGGGACTTTCTGAGTGCTCAGGGTCCTGGGGACGTTTTATCAAGAACCAAAGGACTTTTTTTTTTAAAGAGTTTATTTATTTATTTTTAGAGAGAGGGAAAAGGAAGGAGAAAGAGAGGGAGAGAAACATCACTGTGTGGTTGCCTCTCGCATGACCCCCACTGGGGACCTGGCCCACAACCCAGGCATGTGCCCTGACTGGGAATCCAACCAGCAACCTTTGGTTCGTAGGGCGGCACCCAGTCCACTGAGCCACACTAGCCAGGGCCCAAAGGATTTTTCACAGGGCCCAGTGGGTATTGGAGGAGGGTGCTGGGAAGTGTTGAAGGGACAGCTTGTGGGACATGGTAGCTGGATGGAGGACACCCAGAAGAGATACCCACGGATGGGTAAAGCAGAACCTGAAGGGCAGTTGGGCAAGATATGGGTATTACAGCAGGGCCTGGGGGGTATTTTGACCACTAAAGGAGGGCCCAGGGCATCTACAGGGGACACACAGAGCCATGGAGCAGGACCAGGTGCCTTACGGTGGGGACCTCCGGAAGGAGGGAAAGCAGGCTGGCTGGATGGGGGACATCATCATGGAAGGGGCATGATACAGGGTCTGGGAAATGCGGAAGGTCTCTGCTGGCAAGGGGTTGTTCCAGCAGGCCCTGGAAGGTCTGTCTAATTGTTCCTATTTTTTGTCTAATGATTTTTCTCCCTGTCTGTCTGTCTGTCTGTCTGAGTACTCTGTGTAACTGTCTGTTTTATGTGTCTGTTCAGCTATCTTTTTAAAAAAAATATTTATCTTTAGAGAAAGGACAAGGGAGGGACAAAAAGGAGAGAAATATCAATGTACAAGAGATTCATGGATCAGTTGCCTCTCGCGCTCCCCCTACTGGAGACCTGGCCCACAACCCAGGCATGTACCCTGACTGAGAATTGAACCGGTGACCCTTTGGTTCTCAGGCCAGCACTCAATCCACTGAACCACACTAGTCAGGGCCAGCCAGCTCTTTATTTTCCAATTTTCTATGTATCTCTCTGTCTGTCCATCTGTGTATTTATCTGTCTGTCTGCCTAGCTACCTGTCTCTGTGTCTGTCTATCCGTCTTTCATGGGGAGGTTCAGGATGGCACAGGGCCTGGTGAGGGAACATAATAGAGAGAGCCCAGAACCTGAAGGTAGCAGGGAGAGGGGCCTGGGACTAAAGGTCCCTTTGTGGTAGTCACTGGTTTTGTGAGGGCTCAGGACTCAGTCGGTCCCAGGGATGGGGTGACTGACTCCTCCAGGGACATTAGTGGAGGCTTTTAAAGACGTTACCACTGGTCTCAGGATATTATCGGGGACCCTAGGAGCATGGGGGTGCAAGCCTGAGATTCTCAGAGACCCAGGGGCCGGGTGAGGGCCAGGTAGGGGCTGGGTAGGGGCTGCATGGGGCTCCAGGGGCAGTGTAGCAGGGTGCAAGGGAACCTGAGGCCATCTTAATGGGCCACGAGGTCTCAGAGAGGGACAACGGGAAGATGCTACTAGGGCTCCCGGAGCATTTACATGAGTTCTGGAGCATCTTAAAGTCGGGCATGAGAGGGACCCCAGGGTGATGGTTTTCAAGGAAAAGCATAGCAGGGTCCTGGAGGGCACCGTCACAGAGCATTGGGTACTTGATATCAAGGTGCCGGGGACATTACAGTAGGATCCTAAGGGCTTTTATTTAATTTGTTTAAAGATTTGAAACACATTTTATTTATTTTAATCTTCACCAGAGGACATTTTCTGACTGCTTTTTAGAGAGCGAGGAAGGGAGAGAGAAAGAGAGAAGAGACGTTGATTGGTTGCCTCTCATACACGCCCCAACCAGGGGTTGAACCCACAACCTGGGTATGTGCCCTGACCAGGAATCAAACTCAATTTTCCAGTCTATGGGACGACATTCTGACCAACTGAGCCACACGGGCTGGGGTTTTGTTTTTTTATTGATTGATTTGAGAGACACACACAGAGAGAAACATCGATTTGTTGTTTTATTTATGCATTCATTGATTGATTCTTTTTTTTTATTTAGTTTTTTAAAGATTAAATTAATTTAATTATTATACTTTTTAGAGAGGGGAAGGGAGGGACAAAGAGAGGGAGAGAAACATTAACGTGTGGTTGCCTCTTGCATACCCCCTACTGGGGACCTGGCCAACAACCTAGGCATGGGCCCTGACTGGGAATCGAACCAACAACACTTTGCTTCGCAGGCCGGCACTCAACCAGGGAGCCACCCCAGCCATGGCTCCCTTGGTTGATTCTTGTACGTGCCCTGACCAGAGATCAAACCCGCAACCTTGGTGTATCGGGAGAACACTCTAACCAACTGAGCTACCCAGCCAGGGTCCCCAGACACCTTTGGGCTTCCTTTGCTAGATCAGCTCTTCCTGCTTCTCCAGCCCGCCTGCCTTTGGACCTGTCCGCTGCAACTCTTTCCCCGAGTCGCCAGCCTGCCCACCACCCCTCTCAGATTTTAGACTCAGCAAACCTCCAGAGTCACTGCAGCCAATTCGCTGAAGTAAGTCTCTTTCTATGTATATGTATATACACATCCTGTTGGGCCTGTTTCCATAGAGACCACTGACTAACCCATCATATGACCTAGCCATGCCATTCCCGGGTATATGTTCACAGCAACATTATCTATAGCAGCCAAAAAGCGGAAACAGCCCAAACATCCACCAACAGAGGAACGGGTCAACAGACGGCGATACATCCGCGCCGTGGAACATTATGATTCAGCCATAAAAAGGAAGGGAGCTCGGATCCACACTACAACACCGGTGGACCTCGCAAACGTTAGACCCTGAGCGAACAAAGCCGTACACCAGAGGCTGCACTCTTGTATGATCCCATTTGTGTGGAATGTCCAGCGCAGGCAAATCCACAGAGGCAGAAAGCAGATTAGTGGTTGCCAGGGGCAGCGGGGAGGAAGGGCTTCTTGTAGAAGGTAGCAGGTGTCCTTTTGCAGGTGATGAGAAAGTTCTGGAACTAGATGGTGGTGGTGGGTCACACCATGGTGAATGCAGTAAACATCATGAAATAGTAAGTCCTTTTTTGGGGGGTGTAATAGAAAATAGTCAGATTTAACGCATACGTATGTAGGGGAATCCCACCTACATGACGGAGTCAGAGATCCCACATGTACAAGTTCCATTAAAGGGCACACCTTATGTTTTGTGCAGTTTACAAAGAAACAAATGAATGGAAGCATTACAGAAGGCGTGCGGGCTTGGGGGGATGGGGCGGTGACTGGAGAGGTCTGTAAGCTCTGCAGCTGCACTTCGGTGTGCTTTGGTATGGGCGGGGATTGGTTCTAGGACCCCCCTGCAAACACCAAAGTCCAGGATGCTCATGTCCCTTACATAAAAGGGTATATAGTGACGGATATCGGAACTGTGTGCTTTTGAGGTCATAGCAGAAAATATTAAAGACCCAAAGGTTTGCCCTTACTGGTGTGGCTCAGCAAGGCATCGTCCTGGCTAGCCAAAAGGGTGCCGGTTCGATTCCGAGTCGGAGCACATGCCTGGGTTGCAGGTCTGCTTCCAGCTGGGGGCGTGCAAGAGGCAGCCAATCAATGTTTCTCATATAGATGTTTCTCTCCGTCTCTTTCTCCCTCCTTTCTTCCTTTCTCCGAAAATCAAATATTAAATAAAATTATTTAAAACAGAAAAAAGACCCAAAGGTTTGTGGGCAATGCTGGACTTGGCATCACTGGAGAGAAGACATCAGAGGGCTTCAGAAATAGGCTGGTTTGAACTCATGGTATAGGTACTTCTTTTAAAAAAATTATTTTTTCTTAGAGAGAGGGGAAGGGAGAGAAACATCCATGTGTGGTTGCCTCTCACACGCCCCCAACTGGGGACCTAGCCTGAAACTCAGGCATGTGCCCTCACTGGGAATCGAACCACTGATCTTTAGGTTTGTGGGACGAGCGCTCAATCCACTGAGCCACACCAGCCAAGGAAATGTGTCTGCTTTCTTGAAGACATAGTAAGTCAGGCGCAGGGTGTATATACAGGTCTTAAGCAGTTTTAGAATGAGAAGTTCCTTTTTGCTGATGGGTGACTTTTCAGTATATCTGCCAGTTTAGGTTCTGGGTGGATTTCATGTGTCATTCCCCCAAACCTTTTAATTTTAAAAAAATTTTTTAAAAATATATTTTTTTATTTATTTTTGGAGAGGGGAAGGGAGAGAAAAAGAGAGAGAAATATCAATGTGTGGTTGCTTCTCACATGGTTCCCACTGGGGACCTGGCCCGCAACCCAAGCATGTGTCCTGACTGGGAATCGAACCAATAACTGTTTGGTTTGCAGCCCGCGCTCAATCCACTGAGCTATGCCAGCCAGGGCTAATTTAAACTTTTTTTTTTGCATTAATGGCATCATCTGGCAGAGGTGGAATCTAAGTGTTTGTCCATGGTGCTTTCCCTGTGCTGTGCCCAGTGGTGTCTGATACATCATTGGACCTTGAATCAATCAATGTAAATAGAGCTTTTGATCTATACTGCTTTCATACAGAGTTTTTATTTTACTAATAAAACGTGGTTCTAAAACAAAAATATTGTTCTAAAAAAAAAAAAAAAAAAAAGCAGCAGCCACGCAGGGGCCCTTTAAGTGGCACTTGGGGGGAAGGGTTCCAAAGAGGAAATACAGAAGTGGGGACAGCCCTTTGCCACAGGAGGTAGTGAAGGCCTGGGGGTTAAATGAGGTAAGAAGTGGCCCATAAAGACCCCGAATTTTGGATTCCAATACTGTCGGGTCTACTCTCAACTTGGTTATGAAATTGCAGACTGGCTGATAGCCTCAAAGCGAAAAAACAAACAAAAAACAGAGCAACAGAGAACGACGGGACTACAAATCAAAAGGACAAAAGTTTCAAGAGAAGCAGAGAGAAACAGTCTGCGAGTCTGGGCCCAGGGCCTGGGGTGTGCCCTGCAGCTGGGGGGGCGGGGTTGGACATTCCCGGAGTCGGGGAGAAGTCTCCGGACAGGATGTGAGAGAGGAACTGGGGTCTCCAGTCACGGGAGCCAGCTGGGGCTGCAGGCGGGAAGGGATCGTGGTTGCGGTGAGTAGAGCTGCGGCCCAGACCGAGAGAGGACCGGCCGGGGTCGGGGCTTCTGGGGCCAGCGGAGAAGGGGGGCCGGATTCCCGGGTCCGAAGAAGGGGCTGAGGGCCTCGGACTCCCGGGTCCGGGGAAGGAGGGGTTGGGGCCCAGATTCCTGGGTCCGGGGGAGGAGGGGCTGGGGCCTCGGATTCCTGGGTCCGGGGAAGGAGGGGTTGGGGCCCAGGGAAGGAGGGGTTGGGGCCTCGGACTCCCGGGTCCGGAGGAGGAGAGGCTGGGGGCCCCCAACTCCTGAGTTCGAGGGAGGAGGGGCTGGGGGCCCCCAACTCCCGGGTTCGAAGGAGGAGGGGCAGGGGGCGGGACCCCCAGGCCGGAGGGCGGGGAGGGGGCGGGGCTTAGCTCTGAGAATGAAATTTCAGCCTATCCAGGCTCTGTAATTAATTAACCAACAGGGATCAAATTAAGAGGGGAAAGTTCAACGAGGCGTAGGGCACTTTTGGGACGGTCCTGGACGGAACGGCGAACTCACGCCCGCAGGCACCGCGCGGTGGCCGAGCCCCGAGGAGCTGGGGGAGGAAGGGGCGGGGCGGGGGTCCCCGAGAGTCACGCGCCCCCTCCCGCCCCAGGTCTCCCTCTCAGGATGCGGGTCCCCCGGCCTCAGCCCTGGGGGCTCTATTTCCTGCTCTTCCTCCTGCCCGGGACCCTGTGCGCAGGTGAGGGGCGCTCGGCCAGGGCTGTCGGGGCGGAGGGAGGTGCCACCGGCCGGGAAAAGAGCGGACGAAGCAAAATCGGAGTTTTCCCTGGAGCCAGGCATTTCCTTCTCCGCCGCCTTTCATTTTGTCACATTCTCCTCCTTGGGCCCGACGTGCCTGGGAACCTCCTGGCTCCCTAGCTCCAGGTCTCTGACCCCCCCTCTCAGTGTCTGTCTCCCCATCTCTGAGTCTTTCCTTTCTCGGGGTGGTGCCCTGCTCCCAGTCCAGGGGCCCCGCTCCGATCTGCCCCCTTCACCTGTGTCTCCGCAGACAGCCATCGCTCCCTGCTGTACCACTTCACCGCTGTGTCCTCCCCGGCCCCGGGGACTCCGGGCTTCTGGGTGTCGGGCTGGCTGGGTCCACAGCAGTACCTGAGCTACAATAACCTGCGGCCCCAGGCTGAGCCCTACGGGGCTTGGGTCTGGGAAAACCAGGTGTCCTGGTATTGGGAGAAAGAGACGGTAGACCTGAGGAACAAGGAGAAGCTTTTCCTGGAAGCTCTCACAGCCTTGGGGACAGGAGGTGAGACTGGGACTCCTGGGGCTGAGGGAGGAGGGGCTGGGGGTCCTGAATCCTGGATCTGAGAGCCGGGGGCCAGGGCGGGGTGGGGGGCAGGTGGTCCGGCCCCTGCTCAGCTGTCTGTGGGGGCCCCAGGTCCCTACACCTTGCAGGGCCTCCTAGGCTGTGAGTTGGGCCAGGACAATGCCTCAGTGCCGGTGGCCACCTTTGCCCTGAATGGCGAAGAGTTCATGAATTTCGACCCCAAGGCGGGCACCTGGAACGGAGACTGGCCGGAGGTGCAGACCATCAGTGCGAAGTGGATGCAGCACGAGGAAACTGTGAACAAGGAGAAGGCCTTCCTTCTGTACTCCTGCCCCCAGCGGCTGCTGGACCACCTGGAGAGGGGCCGAGGGAACCTGGAGTGGAAGGGTGAGCAAGCTCTGGGAGAACCTCGGATGCCCGGGGATCTCCCAGGCCCTCAGCTCCACCTTAGGCCTCATCCTCTTCCCATAGCCTGCTCCCTAGCCTCCTGGCCTCCTGGCCTCCTGGCCTCCTGGCCTCCAGTCTCTCCGCAACAGCCAATCCCTCACTCTGCCCCCAAAGGTGACCCTGCCCATGGCCCTCCCATGGCTCCCAGAGCTCCCGGGACACAGCTCAAGTCCGTCCACCGGGCATCGGGGGCCCCATGCGGCATCACCTGTGTCCCTCTCCTGAGCCTCACATTTCTCCCTCTGCTCCCCCTCAGCCATTTGGAATGGTCTGGAGTTCCTTGAGCTCACACCAACCCTCCCATTCTTCACCTCTGCCATTCTCCTTCCAGTTCCGCTGGTGTCACACCCAGGGACATTCCTCTGGCCTGTGAGGCTTTCCCTTGCCTCTCTGGGGCTCCCATGATACCTTGTGTGATCTCCAGTCTAGCACAGATCACTTTGAGCTGTAATGAAGTACATCTGGGGAGTCACTGCGGGCTGGAATTAGAGCTCTTTGCTCCTCAGTGTCCCCCCCAACCTTGCTATCCAAGCCTCAGTCTCGGCCCTCCCTACACACCATCCTCTATCTGCCAGTCAGAGGGAGCTCCCATCCTGCTACTGCTTAAAACCCTCCAAATAAGCTCTGGCTGGGTAGCTCAGTTGGTTGGAGCATCATCCTATTAAACCGAAAGGTCTTGGGTTCAATTCCCGGTCAGAGCACATGCTTAGTTGTGCGTTCAGTCCCTAGTCAGGCATGTATGAGAGGCAACCCATCGATGTTTCTCTCCTGTTCTCTCTTCCTCCCTAACCCTCTCTCTAAAAACCAGTAAGCATGTCCTTGGGTGAGGATAGATTCTTGTCCTGATACACCAAGGCTGCAGGTTCGATCCCTGGTCAGGGCACATACAAGAATCAACCAAGGCATAAAGAAGTGGAATGACAAATCGATGTCTCTCTCTCTCTCTTTTTCCCTTCTTTTCTCTCTCTCAAATCAATCAATTAAAAAAGGACACTGATTTAATTAAAAACAAGCAAGCAAACATAAAACCATCCAAATAGCTTCCCATTAGTCTTAGACTACAATTCATACTCTACGCTGTGGCCATAAGCCCCATGTGGCCTGGCTGGTTTCCGTCACTGTGACTTTACAACATCCATGCTCCACTGGCCTTTTCCCTGTCCTCCAGCATGTCTGACTCTTTCCCTCCTCAGGACGTTTGCACCTGCTGTCTGTCCCCTCTGCTTACGATTTTCTTCCCGAGGATCCTGCCATGACTGAGTCCTCCTCATGCTTTAGGTTTGATTGTGGACGTCGGCTCTTCAGCAAGACCCTCCCCAACCAGCACCCCTGACTAAAGTGCGTCCCCATCCCACTGCCGTTATTGCCTCTCACGCCCCTGTGTCATCTGTTCAGTCATTATAATATCCTTATTATTTTTCTTTTTTATGGAGTTGTGACTTACCTACCTAAGGTACATGGCGCGATTAATTTTTATTTTTGTATTATTTAAAAAATATTTTTATTTATTTACTTTTAGACAGAGGGGAAGGGAGGGAGAAATAAAGGGAGAGAAACATCAATGTGTGGTTGCCTCTTTGCACTGCTCACCAAGGACCTGGCCTGCAACCCAGGCATATGCCCTGCCTGGGAATCGAACTGGTGACCCTTTGGTTCTCAGGTTGGTACTCAGTCCACTGATCCACACCAGCCAGGGCTCGATTAATTTTTATATGTGCCCATGTGCCTGCCCTCCAGGTCAAGATCGAGAACATTTCTAGATCCAGGACACTTCCTTGTGTCCTCTCCCATTCCGTACCCCTTAAGCATTACAACTAAGCTGACTTTTGTTGCCTGGCTTCCAACTCCGTGTGACTCTGCGTCTGTGTTTGTTTGTGTCTGGCTTCTTCCACCCAAGCTTGTGTTATGAGACTCTGTTGTTGTCCACATCAGTAGTTCATTTTTTTTTTTAAATTGGTGAGTACTATGCTGTTGCATGATCCATATACCACGGGTTATCAACTAATGTTTTTCTTTTCAGATTGGGGCTAGTGTGAGTAAAGTTTCCATAAGCATTCTTGAGTATATGTCCTGACGAATCCGTATTTTCATTTACTTGGACTTAATATCCAGGAGTGGAAAGGTTGAGTCATGGCCTGCTTATCGGATTAGGTTTAGTGGGCAGTGCTGTGCGTTTCTGCAGAGCGGTGGAACCGGTTCCGCACTGCCACCTGCTGTGTCTGGGAATTCCAGTCCTTCCACAGGTTCGCCAGCGTTTGATACCGACTTGCCCGTTCGCAGTTGTGGTGGGTGTGTAGTAGTATCTTGCTGTGAACTCCTGTTTCATTGTCAGATAAATGATTTCATGACTTGCCGTGGTGAGTATTTTTTCACATTATTGGCCGGTGAGGCGTCCACTCTTGCGGAGCGGCTGTTTGGGTCTGTTGCCCATGTTTATTTTATTGATTAGTTGATTGATTGATTTTAAAGACTTTATTTATTTTTAGTGAGAGGGGCAGGGCAGGGGGAAAGAGAAGGAGAAAAACACCAGTGTAAGAGAGAAACATTGATTGGTCGCCTCTTCCACGCACCCTGTCCAGGGACCAAACCTGCAACCCAGGCATGTGCCCTGACTGGGAATTAAAGTGGCCACCTTTCACTTTGCGGGACGATGCCCAACCAACTGAAGCCACACGGATCAGGGCAGGACCTTTTATTTCTTTTTCTTATCCTATTGCATTGGCCAGAATTTCTAATACAATGATAAATAGAGTGGTGATAAAGAACATCTTGTATTCTCAAACTCACAGAGAAAGCATCAGCATTTCACCAAGTACTATGTTAGTTACAGGGTTTTTTTTTCTGTTTCCAATTGACTGAACTATTTCTTTATTTTTTTTTCCTTCTTTTTATTGTTGTGCCATTGCAGTTGTCCCCATTTCTCCTCATTACTCTCCTTCGCCTTTCCCACCCCCACCTCCCACATGAATCCTCCCCCCGCCGGCTGTCTTTGTCCGTGTTCCTTGATGACCCTTCCCCTTCTTTGCCCCGATATCCCCTCCCCGCTCCCCAGAGGACTTTTTTTTTTGATGCCCATTGTCAAATTAAGGAAGTTCTCTCCAACTCATAGTTTACTAAGAGTTTTTGTTCTTTTTATTTTCAGTAGCACTGAATTTTATCAAATGACCTTTTTTTGTTTGTTTGTTTGTTTTTAAGATCTTATTTATTTATTTTTAGACAAGGGAATAGAGGGAGAAAGAGAGGGGGAGAAACATCAATGTGTGGTTGCCTCTCATGTGGCCCCCTACTGGAGACCTGGCCTGCAACCCAGGCATGTGCCCTGACTGGGAGTCGAACTTGTGACTCTTTGGTTCTCAGGCCGGCCCTCAATCCACAGAGCTACACCAGCCAGGGCTCAAATGACCTTTTGCTTTTTCCTTTTAGTCTAATGTGGTGAATTATAGCAGCTAATTTTCAAAAGTTAAACCAACCTTGCATTCTTGGAATAAACTTCACTTGATCATAATGTATTATCTTTTATATAAATGACTAGATTCTATCTACGTGTGTGTGTGTATATATATATATATATAGTTTTGAAGAATCATATGTATATGATTTTGAGTCTATTTGCATGAGAGATTGGCTTTAAATGCCATTGCTTGTTGTGTCCTTGTGAGGTTTTGTTATTAAGCTTACCCTGGCTTCATATATAGTTCTGGGAATAGCCCTGGCTGGTGTGGCTCAGAGGATTGAGTGCGGGCCTGTGAACCAAAAGGTCCTGGTTCAATTCCCAGTCAGGGCACATGCCTGGGCTGTGGGCCAGGTCCCCAGTAGGGGGCGTGTGAGAGGCAACCAGTTGATTTATCTCTAGCACATCATTTCTCTCCCTCTCTTTCTCCCTCCCTTTCCATCTCTCTAAAAACAAATAAATACAATCTTTATTAAAAAAAAAAAAAAAAAGAAGAGGAAGAACATAAGCTTCATGAGGACAGGGACTTTTGTCTACCTTGCTCACGGCTGTGTCTCCAGTGCCTGGAAGAGGGGCTGGCGTGACAGATGCTCAGCACACGTCGGTTGTAGGAAGGAAGGGATGGGAGCTGGATTCCCTGATGGTGGACAGGTTGTGCCTCTGCCCCCTGGGAAGGCCCTTCCTTCTCCTTTTACCATTGTATGCTTCAGGTGTAGTACATGCAGGGTGCGTGGTGGGGCCTGCTGGGTAGAGTGGAAGGACTGGAGGCCTCTCTATGTCCCTATTGGGCCCTGCACTGAGCCTGGCACTGCAGGCTCGTGGGCTGGGGGCTTAGCTTGTTTGCCTGTTTGTCTGCAGAGCCGCCCTCCATGCGCCTGAAGGCCCGGCCTGGCAGCCCTGGCTTTTCCATACTCACCTGCAGTGCCTTCTCCTTCTACCCGCCTGAGCTCCAGCTACGATTCCTCAGGGACGGGCTAGCCGTTGGCACTGGTGAGAGCGAGCTGGGCCCCAACGGAGACGGCTCCTTCCATGCCTGGTCATCACTAACGGTCCGGAGTGGCGATGAGCACCACTACCACTGTGTGGTCAAGCACGCGGGGCTGCCACAGCCCCTCACTGTGGACGTGGGTGAGGCCCCCTGGCTGCTGGTGATCCCTGTTTCCAATCTTTCTGGAGCAATCCTTTCTGAGTCTGACTACCTTCCAGTCCTGTTTGAGTCTGACTGTCTTGTACCCACTACTGCCAATTCCTCCAAAGCCTGGCAGCCCCAGCCCTCTGTCCTGGGTCGCTTATCCACGCTGCTGCTGACCTCATTGAATCTGGTGCCCGGTTAACCACTGTGGACAGTCCTTGCTAAGTCTGACCACCTTCTGTCCTGCTGCTGCTAATCTTCATGGAGTCTGACCTGCCGCTCTCTGCCCTCCCCTGCTGTCTGAGTTCTAACACCACCTCCCTGCTGCTGCAGGTCCCTTGGCCGGTATGACTGAGACCGCTCTTGCTGTGTCTGGTTCTTACATCCAAGCAGGCCCAGAACACCAGCTTGACTGGCCTTTCATCTGCCCACATGTGCTCCCCAAAACTTGGTGTTAGAATCTCTGAGATTGGGAGGCACTGAGAACTCCTGGTCCCCTGTCCTGGCTCATATGGGGCAGGGGATCCATTCATTCAACATCTGACAACGTATCTCTGGCCGCAGAAACACCAGCCAAGTCCTCGATGTCAGTGGTCGGAATCGTCATCGGCTTCTTACTGCTGATGGCGGTGGCTGCAGGAGGAGCCGTGCTGTGGTGGAGGATGAGGAAGGGGCTACCAGGTGAGGGGCAGGAAGAGGGAAGAGGCTCAGAGAGAAGAATAGAGACCCCCAAAGAGAGAGGGGCAGAGATCTAGTCAGAGAGGGAAAGAGAGAGGTGGGGACACAGAAGGCGAGCGGGGAAAGAGAGACTCGGGGACAGAAACTCACATGGAGTAGCAGAGACAGACAGACAGACAGACAGACATGTGGGATGGGGGAAGAGACCATGAAGATCTCAGAGATTCTGATGCTTTCCGCTTTCTCTCTCCAGCCCCTTGGATCTCTCTCCGTGCGGATGATGGAGGGGCCCTCCTGCCCACTCCTGGCCTGTCCAAGGATGCCGACTCTTAGGACATGAAAGCATTCTCAGCAACCGCCTGATTGTCCCCCATCCCGGCTGCTACTAGCTAATGCAGCCAGGTCCCTTTCATGCTGTGAGACACCCTGGAACCCTGGTGTTTCCGAGCCTCCGGAAGGAGTCCTGGGCCTGGTTTCCTACCTCTGGATTATTCCTCCTGTGGTCTGCCTCAGTTTCCCCTCCAAAACTATACGGCTCTCTTCCACCTCCACATATAACAAGAATTTGGGCCGGCATCATTGTGTTCCCATCATTTCAAGTTTTTCAGTGGGGGAGGGAAGGGAAGGGGAGAATAAATGATGTAAGTTCTGGGCGGCAAGTCTCTCCTGAGGCTGACAGGTTGAAATGGTGGAATCTGCCAGTTTTATATACCAAGTCCTATGTTTTTCATTTTTTTATTTTTAAAGATTGTATTTATTTTTAGAGAGAGGGGAAGGGAGGGAGAAAGAGAGGGAGAGACACATCAATGTGTGGTTGCCTCAATTGTCACACATTGCATCAATGTATGACCCCCACGGGGGACCTGACCCGCAACCGAGGCATGTGCCCTGACTGGGAATTGAACCAGCGACCCTTTGGTTCGCAGCCGCACTCAATCCACTGAGCTGCACCAGCCAGGGCCAAGTCGTATATTTTTCATTCGTAAACTTCACAAATACCTACTGAATGCCTACACTGTGCCAGGCATTTTGAGGAATTCTTGGCTGCAATCTGACCTGGCTGGCTCCTTGGTGGAGCGGAACAGTGATTCCCTCTATCCGGGAAAGGGTTGGCTCCTCTGGCCCCTGGGTTCCCTTCTTTCTTAAACCATGCTGACAAAGAGGAAATAGATCAAAACAAATCTCCCATGAGGCTTTCGAGTCAGAAAATCTGGAAGTTGTGGGGTATGACGCCCCGAGGCCTGTCGGGAGTTGTAGTTCTCCCCAGCCGCGTCACTCCGGCGTCGCCCACCGCGCCCGGCCTGGGAAGGGGCGAGGCTGATCCTCGCGCGCCAAGCTTTCCTTTGTGGACGTGGCGAGGGGCGTCCGCTGCCCGCCCCTCTGTCTTCGGCCCCGCCCCGTGAGGGTCCTCCTCAGCGCATTGGTCGGGGGGCGGGGCCTCGCTCTGCGGGAGGCGGGCCTGGCTGGAGAGCAGCCAAATTGGGCATCTTTTTGGAGAACGCAGAGCGGAGCGTGGAGAACGCTGCGAGGCTGGATAACCCGGTAAACGGAGGCGAGGGCGGGTGGCCTGCCCAGGTCGGACGGTTCAGGTCCGTTCGGGTCGAGGATGAGAGTCCAGGCTGGAAACGACGCCTGGGACCTTGCATGATTTCTCTTTTTTAACGACCCTGCATCACAATTTACGTGGGAAGTGCGCCACGTCTCCTGCTTGAGTCCCCCCACTTGCAGCTCTGGGACCCCTCTGGAACTCCCTCAAAAGATTCAGTCCCCAAAGCTGGTTTTACCTTCTAAGAACCCAGCCCTCCCCTCCCACCCCCGCTCTTCTTGAGCTCAAAACTTTGAGGCCAGCTACCATCTCTCTGTCCTGTTCTGTCTCCCCTCCCCCCACCCTCCCTTTCGGTCTCTGTCCTTTTCCCTATGACTCCTGACTCCTAGCCTCTGCCACTTCCCAGGGACCGATGACGTGGCAACCATCACTTCTGCTGCTGCTCTTGCTGCTCAGGCAGGGGGCCCAGGGGAAGCCCTCCCCTGAGGCCGGCCCTCATGGCTCGGGGAGGGTGCACCAGCAGGCTCCCCTGAGTGAGGCCCCTCATGATGATGCCCACGGGAACTTCCAGTACGACCATGAGGCTTTTCTGGGACGAGAGGTGGCCAAGGAATTCGACCAACTCAGCCCAGAGGAAAGCCAAGCCCGCCTGGGGTAAGAGAAAGATGAGGGTAGGAGAAAGGTGGGGACCAGAGGTTCAGGGTTGTAATTTAAAACAGGGAGATCAGGGGAGGCCTCGGTGAGAATATCTGGGCCATGTGAGTATGTGCGGGATTGGCCTGCCAGGCAGAGGGAAAAATAAGTGCAAAGGCCCTGAGGCAGGAGGAGGCCTGTGTGTTTGAGCAACAGAGAGTCACATGTGGCTGGAACCCAAGGAGCAACGGGAGACAGAGGTGGTGGCAGAGAGGGAACAAAGTGGTCGTACAGGTGAAGATGTTTTTTATTATTTATATTTAGAAAGAGGGGAAGGGAAAGAGAAACATCAGTGTGTGGTTGCCTTTCACGTGGCCTCTACTGGGGACCTGGCCTGCAACCCAGGCATGTGCCTGACTGGGAATCGAACCAGCGACCCTTTGGTTCACAGGCCGCGCTCAATCCACTGAGCTCTGGCTGCCGTTTGGGAAACAGCCTATGTAGAGCAAGAAGCAGGAAGCCCACTGAGGAAGTCAGTGCAGTAGTCCAGGTGGGAGACTAGAGATGATGGCGCCTTGACCAGGGTGGACACCGTGTGGTGACCAGGTCTCTGGCTGGGAGACAGTGCTGGGAGGGGCTGGGTGCAGGAGGGATGGGAGAGGAAAAGCAGTGAGAGGCTCACATACTTGGCGTAGCACTTACTGCAATGTCAGGCGCGATTTTACGTGCTTTCCAAGGCTTACCTAACGTATTTATTTCCAACAGCCGCGTTCTACTATATATCCCCATTGCACAGAGTGGGGAACTGAGGCACAGAGGGGTTGAGTGACTTGCCCACAGTCACACAGCCAGTAGGAGGGGGGTGCAGAGTTTGAACCTAGAATATCTGGTTGTGGAACCCCAAGCTCCTAAGCAACAACTTGAACCTCTGGGTTTAGTGTGAGTCCTGGGGACAGAGCTCGTCTCCAACCGATCCTAGCAGAGACTCCTAGCTCTGGAGGGAGCAGCAGGGCCCACTCAGATTCCACCCTAGCGAATGGGTCTCAAGGGCTTAGAGACATGGACAGATAAGGCTCCTTCAGCACTCTGTTAGCAGTCAGGCGGGCGAGGACCTAAACCAGTGGCGGGAGGTGGCCAGGGGAGCGGGAAGGGGTCTGGGAGCGCGCAGGCGAGACCTGAGAGAAGGGACCTCGCCCGTGGGGTTGGGGGTGATAGGTCAATAATACCTGATAACATCTGGGGAAAGGTAGGATGAAGCAGGGCTGGACGGAGAGGGGCCTGAAATTGACCTGCACATCCAGGGAGGCGGCAGAGCAGGAGGCGTTAGAGGGTTAGAGGGGAGATTCTAAAACTGGCAGAGCCAGGGAAGAGCGAGGGACACGGACGGGGCCGGGCTGACGGCAAGAGACGTGTGGCCGTGGCAGTTATAGTTCAGAAGCAGTCTTGGGACAGGAGCCCTGCGGGCCAAGGGGAGGCAATGGGTGTCCCCCTCTCCCTGCCCCTACTCCAACTCCGAGGACAAGCGGGAGATGGAGCACAGACAGGGGTGACGGGCGGGGCCAGAGTGGAGGGTGTGGCCTTGGAATGTTTCAGGTTTCTCCCCCACCTGGGCTTGTTGTGGACCATAGCACCCGCCGTAGGCCCGCTGGGTGTCGGAAGGGTGTGATCGCCTTTGAGAGCCGAACCCTGAGGTGGGCGCGGTCTCGGGACTGACCTGTGCCTCCCTCAGTTTGTGGGCGGCTGTTGGACAGCATATTTAGCACTGTAAGAGAGGTGCTCAGGTGGGGGCGTGGTCCTGCTCAGGGGCGGAGCCTGGGCAAAGGCGGGACCTGCTGGTGGGCGGGGCCTGAGACTGACTTATGCCCCGCCCCGGCCCACAGGCGCATAGTGGACCGCATGGACCGCGCCGGGGACGGGGACGGCTGGGTGTCACTGGCCGAGCTCCGCTCGTGGATCGCACACACACAGCAACGGCACATACAGGACTCGGTGAGCGCGGCCTGGGACACGTACGACACGGACCGCGACGGGCGTGTGGGTTGGGAGGAGCTGCGCAACGCCACCTATGGCTACTACGCGCCTGGTATGCGGCGAGACCCTGACCCCTGTTCCTCACACACACACTGACCCTGACCTTTTTGACCCCTTGTCCTGAGAACTTTTTAGCCCATTGTCAGAATCCCTGACCTCTGACCTCTGATCCTTGGCCTGGGTCTACCCACTTCAAAACCTCATCACCCTGAAACCACCAATATCTGATTCTGGCTTCTCATTCTGGCATCTACAACCTTTATAATCCCGGGACAGGGGTAGGGGGCGTGGGGAGGACTTCAGATACTTGACCAGGGACATCTACCTTCCATGCCCATGACCTCTGACCTTTCATCTGAGAACCCCAAGGCCATTTACCCTGTCTGACTTCCTGGGTTCCTTCCTTCCTGTCCCCACACCCCAGCCCTGGGTCCCCACAGTTCTTGTTCTCTCCTTCCTGTACCCTCAGCCCCACCTGTCCCTCATATTATCCCCCAAGGGGTCTCGCACATCCAGAGTTACCCTGATCCTCCACTGCTCACAGTCCCCCCATGGATCCCTTTGTCTTTCTCTTCGACACGCCTGGTGCTACCTCCACGAAGGCACATCTCCCTGAGCTCTCTCCTTTCCTAGGGGAAGAATTTCACGACGTGGAGGATGCAGAGACCTACAAGAAGATGCTGGCTCGGGACGAGCGGCGTTTCCGGGCGGCTGACCAGGATGGGGACCTGCGGGCCACTCGGGAGGAGCTGACAGCCTTCTTGCACCCGGAGGAGTTCCCTCACATGCGAGACGTCGTGGTGGCTGTGAGTGAGGGCCAGCCTTCCGGTGCTCACTCTGGGAGTTCCGGTTACCCAGTCCTCTGGTTCCTTCCCCAGGAAACCCAGGCCACCAATGTCAATCAGTGGTGGGTGACATCTCCTATCCCACCCTGTTCCCCCAGTGTCATTATTAGTGGAATGGTTTATACCCACTTGTATCATGCCCAGCTCTTCAACATTTGACGTGGTTAACCCCCCAAAAGATGCCAAAAAGGTGAACCATCTTTTTTCCTCCTGTGTCCCCACCCTGTCCCCTGCAGTCTGGTCTCCACAGGTAACCCCGTTCTTGTGTCTCTATTTCCAAAGCTGCTTTGAGGGTCTCTGGGAGGGCCACTAGGATCAGGGGCTCTGAGGCCAGAAGGCCTGGGTTCAAATACTAGCCCTACTGCTTCCTGGCTTTGTGACCTTGGGCAAGTTACTTAACCTCTCTGGACCTGAATTTCCTTATGTGTAGGATGATGGTATTGGAGGGTGGTTACAGGGACTAAATGAGTTCACACACATAAAACTGGAAAACCGGCACCGGGGTATAAATGTTCATATGTCATTTTACACGCACATGTCAATACACCTACAGGACAGGAATTGCTGGATTAATGGGGATCAGAGAGAAGAGATGTCATTAACCCGGGCTTCTCAAACCCCTTATACTTCTCCTCCTGCAAGGCCTGGTGTCCCTCTTTTTTTTTTTTTTAAGATTTTATTTATTATTTATTTTTAGAGAGAGGGGAAGGGGAGAGGGAGAGAAACATCAATGTGTGGTTGCCCCTTGCACGTTCCCTCCTGGGGACCTGGCCCGCAACCCAGGCATGTGCTGGAATACTCTCTCGAGACCGCTCCAACGCCCGGCCCCATAGCCACCCCAGAAGGAGATGCCCTGAAGCCACCTCATGCTCTGACCCTGGGGTCCATTTCCCCTTGGGAGCCACCCCCACTGCCTGTTTCTCCCCAGGAAACCCTGGAGGACCTGGACAAGAATAAAGATGGCTACATTCAAGTGGAAGAATATATTGGTGAGTGGGACCTCAGTGCCTCCCCGAGGACACCTGTGCCCTCCTGGGCCTGGGTGGCAGCCCAATGCATTATAAAGCAAAGGCCCTCTGATGTGGGGGGGCTGGGGGGCCAGGGTGCTGCTTGAGTTCATGCATCCACCAAACATTTATTGAGCATCTACTATGCGCCAGGGTCGCAAATCTTTTGTACCCATCATCCACTGTGTAACCAGGCCCAGCAAATTTTTTTTTTTAGATTTCATTTGTTTGTTTATTTATTTATTTATTGAGATAGGGGGAGGGAAGGAGAAAGAGAATGAGAAAAACATCAATGTGTGAGAGGTACATTGATTGGTTGCCTCTCACAAGTCCCCAGCTGGGGACCCGGCCCACAACTCAGGCATGTGCTCTGACTGGGAATCGAACTGGTGACCTTTCAGTTCGCAGGCCAGCGCTCAATCTACTGAGCCACACCAGCCAGGGCTCAGCAAATTTTTATCAAACACCTACTGTGGGCTGGGCCCAGGAAACATTTATTGAATACCTCCTGTATGTCAGACTGAAGAAGTATTTATGAAGCACCTACTGTGTGCCAGGACCAAGAAACACTTAATTGAGCATGCTAGTGGTTGGGGACACAGCCCACACTGTCACAGATCATGTCCCTTCCAGGAGGGTCTGAAGTTTCTACACAATCAGGGCTCAGGGGCTGCGATTGGTGGGGGTGGGAAGTCAGGGAGCTTGTCCTGAACCTGCACGTACACAGCAAAGTCTCAGTGTCACCTATTACTTGGGATGTCAGGGAGCCCTATGACACCTCGAAATAGCCTGGTGGCCCTGCCTCTGTTTTTTGCCCTCGGGGGGCAAAGAAATTAGTTGAAGGGAAAGCTGTTACGTATGGGACTGTTAGAAGTTTGAATACGTGTTCCTGTAGAATGTTCTCGTGGGACAAACCCACAGGCAGGATGTTTTTATTTTAGCATTTATTTATTTGCTCGAGAAAGAACTGGAGCATCACAGCTCAATCCTCACAGTAGCTGACACCGAGGCTGTGGTGACTGTGGTTCCACGTCATAAATAAATTCATTTGACCGTCACGGCAGCCCCGTGAGATGGGTGTCATCATCTCACTCTGCAGATAAGGAAGCTGAGGCCCAGAGGGAACAGTACCTGACCGCAGTCACCTGCTACTCAGGTGGAGCGGGACTTGAGTCCAGGCAGGCGGACCCCAGGTTTCTGCCCTGACACCCCAGCTGTGGGGTCCCTGTGGGGCTCTGGGGACAGAGACATGGACAGAACCCCAGGATCCTCCAAAGATATGTAACTTTTCCCTGTCGAATGATGGGGGGACTGGGGGGGCATTGCAGGCCCCGACCCAGGATGGGGATTGTGTCAGGGGAGATGGGAGAGGTAGGGGTGTCCTCTGCTTACAGGGACAGGCTCCAGAGCCAGCCTGCCTGGTACTCACCTGCCACCTCCCAGCCATGTGACGGTAAACAAGTCCCTTCCTCTCTCTGCACCTCAGTTTTCCCACCTGTAAATGGGGGTAAAAGAGCAGCCCCCACATATGACCACATATAGTCAGCACAAATCCCCATCCATGGATGCATGGATAAACAAAAGGGGCAGATCCAGGCAATAGAATCCATTGGGGGCATAACAAGGAATGAAGGGCTGATATGTCCCACAACATGGATGAAACTTGAAAATACCGTGCTAGGTGGAAGACCGCAGTATTGTGTGAGCCCACTTATATGATGCAGGCAGAACAGGGCAATGCATTGAGAAAGAAAGATTAGTGGTTGCCGGGGGCCGGAGGGAGGGGGGCTAGGGAGTTACTGCCCAATGGGAAAGAAGTGCCCTTGTGGAGTGATGGAATGTTCAGGTGCAGGGACAGGGGGCCTGGCCCTGAGCGAGTCTGCCTCAGGCCAGCCTGCAGGGTGCAGGTTCTCGACTTCGTGTGGGAGAGATTTCATAGCCCCAGTCCAGGCGACTGTGAGGGTACATTTATTAAAGCAGGGGACAGTGAAACAGGGAAGGGCTTAGCATAGAAAAAGCAACAGGAGAGCCCAGGCGGGGCTGCCTTGGCTCGCTGGGAAGTCAGAGAAAAGGGGGCCTGGGGAACGGGTGCAGAGGATTAACCTGGGATGAGCCGCCGCTGCCCACGGCTCCCCTGGTTGGAAGCCTCGGGGTCCCTTGGCGTTTAGGAGATGCTGGTCTGTGGGGGAAGAAGAGGGGAAGGCAATGGCGTGGGCTGCTCCCAAGAGGGAGAGCCCTGGGTCCTTCGTATTCAGTTTTTCTCTCTCTCCTGCAGGTGGAATCTTAGGGGAGGTCTCAGGGGAGGGTTCAGTAGAATATTCATCAGTTTTCCAGGTGTGCTCGTTCAGGGTCCTTAGTCACTGCATTTGGTCCTGGTGCGACTTGTCTGGTTTGGCTGCTTTTTGGGGCCTAAAGCTGTGATACCGCTGAGGCCTGGATGTTGTCTCCGGGGAGGGGAGCTTCTGCATCTGGCTGTAAATTGCTGGGCTGCTGTGTTCAGCTCTGTCTCTGTTTCCCTATCCCACTGCCAAGGAATTTTCCTAGCTTCCCACTATCCTGTCTGGTTGCATAACTCTGTGAAATGTACTAAATGTCACTAATAGTGAGTTTTATGTCGTGCGCCTGTTACCACAAAACAAAAACACCCAACTGCCATCAACTATGGACATTTCGTGTAAGAAGTGATGACTTAGGACCGTTAAAGAAGAAAAGGAAGGAGCTCTGTGCCCGCTGTCCCTGGAGGCT
Source organism: Macrotus californicus (assembly GCA_007922815.1). Classification (NCBI taxonomy): domain Eukaryota; kingdom Metazoa; phylum Chordata; class Mammalia; order Chiroptera; family Phyllostomidae; genus Macrotus; species Macrotus californicus. The sequence continues at coordinate 43,295 of VMDR010005710.1, forward strand.
GCCTGTGCCCGGGCAGGCGGCCTGCTGAGTCCTAGATGATGTGGTGGAGAGGAAGGCATTCCGTGCTCATTATGGTGCCTTTGTGTCTGGTATAAAAGGCTTGTCAGGTTGAAATGTCTGGGAAATCCACCCAAGGAATAGCACTTTCTCCAAGGCAGCCCCGGGGATGAAGAATTTTGCAAACACTTACAAACAATTGGAACAGCCCTGGCTGGTGTGGCTCAGTAGATTGAGCTTCAGCCTGGGAACGGAAAGGTCGCTGGTTCAATTCCCAGTCAGGGCACATGTTTGGGTGGCAGGCCAGGTCCCCAGTAGGGGGCGTGCGAGAGGCAACCAATCAATGTTCCTCTTGCACATCAGTGTTTCTCTCCCTCTCTTTCTCCCTCCTTTCTATTCTCTCTGAAAATAAGTCAATAAAATCTTAAAACAAAAAAAGAATTCCTTTTAAAACAAACAAGAAAACACATAATTGGAACGAAAGAGAGGCTCCAACAATCTCCAGGGAGGTTCTTAAAGTGAGGTGAGCTTTATTGCATTTCCTGTCATCTCTCCAGAAACAGCTTCCCCCCATCTTCCTTCATACGGAGAACCTACTATGTGCCAGGCACTGAACCCCACAAATGCACACCGTATTTTATGTAGATATCAATCAACCTGACTGTTCAGTCCATCAGTGAACTCGTCAATCAAGTCAATTTCACGTGTAGTCAATTTCAACGCCTGGAAATCGGGCGTTGTTATCAATCCCATTTAAACACAAGAGAGAGAGGAGGGGTTGGCTGGGGTCTCTTGATCAGGGTGTGTCAGAGCCGGGGCTGTAGCCCAAGTCGGCCCCGCTGGCCTGCGCACCGGCCCTGAGTCGGCCTCTCGCCCTGACCCCAGCGGACCTGTACTCGGCGGAGCCGGGGGAGGAGGAGCCTGCCTGGGTGCAGACCGAGCGGGACCAGTTCCGGGACTTCCGGGATCTGAACAAGGATGGGCAGCTGGACGGCAGTGAGGTGGGCCACTGGGTGCTGCCCCCGGCCCAGGACCAGCCTCTGGTGGAGGCCAACCACTTGCTGCACGAGAGTGACACGGACAAGGTGCTGTGGGGACTGCGCTGGGGGCGGGGGATGGGGTGCGGCCTGGTGGGTGCAGGTGACCAAGAGCTGGGCCTGGAACTGCACGGCTCCCTGTTTGGCTGGAGAAAGGGACAGAGAGACCAAGAGAGGGACCAAGGGATGGGTGGAACAGAGATCTCAAGAAGAGGACAGAGACCCAAGGGAGGAGGGGACAGGGACCCAGAGAGAAAGGGACACAGACCCAGAGAGCCATGCTTAGGTTCAGAGATGGGTTTCACATGCAGGGGACTGAGTCGTCCCTGCTGACCTCTGACCTGTCCAGGATGGGCGTCTGAGTAAGGCTGAGATCCTTGGAAACTGGAACATGTTCGTGGGCAGCCAGGCCACCAACTATGGCGAGGACCTGACGCGTCACCACGACGAGCTCTGAGCCTCCATGCGCCCGCCACAGCCTCGTGGTCCCGCGGGATCACCTGAGGAGGGGCTCCAATGGCCAGGCCCCCCTCCATGTCCAGCCCTGCAGGATGTGGACACAGCCTGTGGTGTCCCACTGCCCCTGGGCTCTCTTGGACCTACCTGATCGAGTTCTCTCTGTGACACCCCTCAGCCCCTCTTGGCCCTCCCCACCCCACCCAGGGGCTCTCACGGGCCTAAAGAGTGAGGGACCACCCATTCCTCACTGGCAGAACCTCCCAGCCCAGTCCATGGCTTCCATGGCTCCCCACATCAAGCTCAGCCTCCCAGAGCCTCCAGGAACCCCACAGCTCCAAATCTGAGCCTCGCACCACAGACAGGAAACGCTCCCCGCCCACATTTGCCCGCAGGCCCCGCCCCCAAGACGCCTCCTCTCTGTCAGGGTGGCAATAAAATCCGGTGCTGGGGCCTCATTTGTGTGTCTCTCTGAGGTGACTGATAGGAGCCTGGGGTAGGAATTGGGGACTGTGACTGGGAGAGGAGCAGGCTTCGAGTTAGGGGGAACTGCGGGCTGAAGGAGGGGACTGGGTATTTGAATACGCTGATCTGGATGTTGAAGGGTTTGAGGGCATTCCTAGGGGTGAAAAATGGAACTAGCAGCCTGGACCCAGCAGTGTACAAGCCAGAGAGAGAGCTCTGCCTTCTGTACAGCAGGTGATGGCAACGCTCTGCCAATCCAGTGGCCACAAGCGAGGGGGGTGAGCCCTGGAGGAGAGCGGTCCAGGCAGAGGGAACAGCACGTGCAAAGGCCCTGAGGTGGGGGTGGGCCTGGTGTGAGTGAGGATCGGCAAGGAGGCCAGCGTGGCTGGAATGGACTGAGGGAGGGGGAGCGGGTGGGAGGGCAGGGCAGAGAGGGAACCAGGATCAGGCCATCAAGGTCCCAGTTTGATGGGACAAGGTAGAGGCGGGGTAGAGACCCAGAAATAATGGAGTAGAGTTCACTCTCACTGAGCCGGGGGCCCCTGGAGAGTCCTGAGCAGAGGACGGATGAGAACTGCCTTGGGTTACTATGGTCTCCGCTGCTGAGTAGAGGCAGCCCCGACAGGTGTGTATTCCTCCTGCCATCCCATGAGACCCCCCCCTGGTTAAATTTTCTGTAGTTGGTCCCAGCGATTGCACTCCCGGTAGCTCCTGATGGAAATAAAGTCACCAAAATAAAGCTCGTAGCAACTTTAATCATAATAGTGCCCAACTGGAAACAGCCCACCTGCTCACCCACCAGAGGGGTAAGTGCACGGTGGGGCCTCGGCCAGGGAAGGAGGAGGGGGGACCTCAAGGCCTCCACCAGCACGGAGGACTGTCACAAAGGTTATGCTGAGCAAAAGGAGCTGGATGCAGAGGATCGCGGGCCACGTGATCCCATTGATAGGAAATTCAAGAACAGGCAAAACAAAGCTAGGGATCAGAAGTCAGGCTGGTGCTCCCCCTTTTGGGGAGGAGTGCATTGGACCTCAGGTGGGTTCTGGGGGGCTGAGCTTGAGATGGGAGCTTCTCTGAGGGTGTAAAAATTCGCCCAGCTGTCTATGATGTGTCCGTTCTTATGCATGGTATACTTCAAGGTTTGCTTTCAAAAAGTCCCCCTGAATTTTAGGGCAGTGAAAGGATTCCATTTGATACTTTAATGGTGAGTAGATGTTATTTCACATTGCCAAAACCCATAGAATGTACTGAACAGAGTGAATCCTTAATATCCATGCACTTCAGGTAATAATACTGTATTAAACGCTGGCTGGTGTGGCTCAGTGGATTGAGTGCCAGCCTGCGAACCAAAGGGTCCCCAGTTTGATTCCCAGTCAGGGCACATGCCAGGATTTCAGGCCAGGTCGTGCAGTTTGGGGGCATACAAGAGGCAATGACACATTGACGTTTCTCTCCCTCTCTTTCTCCTTCCCTTCTCTCTGAAAATAAATTTTAAACAATTTTAAAAAATACTGTAGCCCTGGCTCGTGTGGCTCAGTGGATTGAGCACCAGCCTGTGAACCAAAGGGTTGCTGGTTCGATTCCCAGTCAGGGCACATGCCTGAGTTGTGGACCAGGTCCCCAGTAGGGGGCGCATGAGAGGGAACCACACACTGATGTTTGCCTCTCTCCCTCTCTCTCTAAAAAATAAAATAAATATATATAAAAAAATACTGTATTAATATTGGCTTACCAATGATAACAAAACACCCCATGAATGCAAGATGTTAATAATAGGGGAAGTGGGAGTGCGGTGAAGGGGTATACGGGAACTTTCTGTACTTTTCACTAATTTTTCTGTAAACCTAAAATTGCTCTTAAAAATAAAGCTACTGAAAACATCACAAGCAACTAAAAGAGAAAAAGAAACCACCTTTATATGTTAAGTCGTAGATGCCCCTGTATTTGATGATTTTTGTTTTCCTCCCGGGAGGGAAAGAGATGGAAATATTGCAGGGTGAGGCTGTAACCTATAGGCCAGCGATTTTCAACTGGTGTGCCACAGAATTTTTAAAACATGCAATACTATTAGTCACGGGCACTGACCTCTTTGCCCTTAGACTGCCAAATAAAAAACGGCAACAGCCAGCACCATAGCCATCTGGTGTGAATGAATCCAGATTATACCTATTTTTTTAGTCAGATCAGCCAAAAATAATATATTTTTTGGTGTTCTCCAGAATTTTGATAATTAGTTTTTGTGTGCCATTAGATGGAAAAGGTTGAAAATTGCTGCTATACACCAATGTCTAGAGAACTGACATCTTAATATTAAATCTCCCAATCCATGAACATGGTATATCTTCCCATTGATTTAAGTATTGAAATCCTCTCAGGAATATTTTGTAGGTTTCAGGGCAAAGGCCTTATATCTTTTTTTTTTTTTTTTAAAGATTGCATCTATTTATTTTTAGACAGAGGGGAAGGGAGGGAGAAGGAGAGGGTGAGAAACATCAATGTGTGGTTGCCTCTCAGGCGCCCCCTACTGGGGACCTGGCCTGCAACCCAGTCACGTGCCCTGATTGGGAATCGAACTAGTGATCCTTTGATTTACAGGCCAGCGCTCAATCCACTGAGCCACACCAGCCAGGGCTATCCTTTGTTAAATTTATCTCTAAGTATGTTTATGTTGTTGTAAATGTAATTGCTTTTTACTTTCACATTTCAATTTTTTGCTTCTAGAATATAAACATACAATTGGTTGGACTCAAACTGTAATATCTGTCTCTTCTGTGAAATTTTAGCTTATGTCTCAGTTCACTGTTTTGAGGTTTGGTTGGGCTTCTTGAGACGTACCTCCTGCATCTGGTTCAGGGTCAGCTAGATATTTGAGCAGAGTTTCTATAAAACATTCGGGATAAACCCTCTCTTCTCCAGATTTATCCCTCACTTTCCCATTGCTGTGGAGCTTGAACCTAGGACGCCTGTGGAGTTTTCCCTTGGTGTTTCGCTGCCTCTCAGAGTTCAGCCTGCCTCAGGCTGACAGGTGTACAAATGAGAAACTTACCCTCTGCCTTTCCTTTTTCTGAGTTTCAGTTCCCATCCCCTTTCTGCCTTTTTCTGTTCAGTTTCCAGTGCCTTTAGTTAATGGTTTTCTGTTTTATCCTTAATTTGTAACTGTTATCCCGGAGAAGATTGGAATTTGAATCCAAATGTGTGGATTCCAAATTTTTAGTTATGATAACATACTGCCCCCTAGTGGCTGGAGGAGGAGAATTGGTTTATGGAGAAGTAGGGCAAATTTGTAGTTTTTTTTTAAACGTTAAAATATTCACAGACTGAAACAAATTACTCGTACAGAACCACTTATGAAGGCAAGGTGCCCTGCACTTCATCACACTTAGGGGTTATCCCCAGAAGTATTTTTAAAATCTTTAGCACAGTTTGGTTATTTAGAAATCTTGAGCCCTGGCTGGCGTAGCTCAGTGGATTGAGCACGGGCTGCGAACCAGAGTCGCTGGTTCGATTCCCAGTCAGGGCACATGCTTGGGTCGCAGGCCAGGTCCCCCATGGGAACCACGTGAAAAGCAACCACACATTGATGTTTTTCTCCCTCTCCTCCTTCCCCTCTCTAAAAATAAATAAATAAATAAATAAATAAATAAGAAATTTTGGTGATGTACTCACAGAATACAAACTTCTAAATATACAAGATGCTATATACTACAAACAAAGTCTTCCACCCCAGCCGATATGGCTCAGTTAATTGGGCACTGTCCCGTGAACCGAAAGGACACCTGGGTTGCATGCAGGTTGAGTCCCCTGGAGCACGATGTTTCTTGCCCTATCTTCCTCCCTTCCTTTCCCTCTCTCTCAATCAAAAATAAAATGTTTAAAAATGAAGTTATTCCTTCCACCAAGTTCACACGTAGCCAGTGTTTCTTTCCAGAAAGAATTGACAGAGATTTAAGTAAATATACACCAATTCTTCTTTTAACAGATAGCAGGTGGCTAAAAATATTTTTACTTCTTGTTTTTTCAAAATAATGACAGTTTTGCAAACAGTTTTTCTATTAAAAATATTTTATTTACTTATTTTTAGAGAGAGAGGAGGAGAGAGAAGGAGAGAAACATCAATGTGATTGGTGCCCCAACTGGGAATTGAACTAGTAACCTTTTGGTTCATGAGATGGCACCCAACCCACGGAGACAAACAGTCAGGGCTTCTCTTGTTTTTCTTAAAAATACTTTTTTGAGTTCCGGCCAAGATGGAGGCGTAGGTAGACACCCTGTGCCTCCTCGCACAACCAAAAGACGGACAACAACAAATTTTAAAAGAAAAAACAACCAGAACTGACAGAAAATCGAACCGTATGGAAGTCCGACAACCAAGAAACTAAGAAACATACATCCAGACCGGTAGGAGGGGCGGAGAGGACTCGCGTGGCGGGGC
>VMDR010005711.1:0-49700 GCA_007922815.1 Macrotus californicus
CTATTTTTTTTAATTGGGTTCCTTTTTTCCAATATTAAGTTTTTAAAATTCTGTGTATATTCCTAGATCAAGCCCTTTTTATCAGAAGTGGAACTTGAAAATATTTTCTCTCTCTCTCTGTGGCTGGTCTTATCATTCTCCTAACAGTGTGTTTGTAACAGCAGAAGTTTTTAATTTTTAGGAAGCCCAGTTTAGCAATCATTTTTCTCTTATAGATTGTGTTTTTCATGTTACATCTGAGGAATTTTTATTTAATTAAAAGTCACAAATATTGTCTTCTAGATATTTTATAGGTATAGGTTTTTCTTTTAAGCGTTAGGTCCATTTTGGTTTAAACTTTGTAATTCTTGATGATCAGAGAGTAATGTTTGAAGCATTTCACAAGCAAAGATGATAGTTGTTAAACATAAGCATTCAGGCATGTTTCAATTATACTTTATGAAATTCTCTTAGAGTTTGGGGTTTTTATGGAATGATTTTCCCCATTTAAAACAATGATCAGTATTTAGGGGCAGAATTTCTGTGTTTCAGGAACAGATTATTAATGTTAAGTGAGATATGTTTGCTTTTGTTAAAATGGGCTTTTAGCCCTCTAGCTCTCATCCACCTGTTTGATTGCAGTATAAACTCTAATTTTTTCATAACTGTAATTTAATAGCAGGGTTCGAATAAATATAAATGGATGAAATTATATTCAAGTCACTAAAATATGAGTTTGCTTCACTTTAGTCCCACTGAATATCCTTGCTTACAAAATCATGCTATTTCTCTAAAAAAAATGGGTGAAAGTTTAATAAGCCAGAGGAAACAGGTGCCCAGGGGAGCGCTGCACCGTGGGAAAACCCTCTGCCAGCACATCACACAAATAAGACACACCCGACCGAAGGATGAAAAGAACCCGCCAGCGAAGGAGAGTCGTGTTGACTGTATTTGCACCTGACAGAGCTGCAAGTGGGCAAAGCATCACATTCCTTCTTGTGTTCATTTGCTGTGGCGCTTGAGTTTTTTACTGTGTCTCAGCTTGATGTGTTTCTTGCTGGAGATTTTCAACACATCATCGAGAACTACATACATAATCAGATAATTCCTCATGACATTTTCCACTCATTCATACTTCCATTCACCTAATATTTATTGATATCTACTACATGCTCAGCATACAACAGTGCGTAAGGAAGACATAGCGTGTTGGTTCAAAGGCCCCTAGCAATTTGAGAATGATGGGAAGTGGACAGAAGATTCATACCTGGAGCTTGAAGATGATCTACCATAATCACTCCAGGAAACGGGGCCTATGGACAAGCCACATAGTCAAAACACAGTTGCTAGGGGCTCCAGGTGCTTCATTCAATACATATTGTGCTTTAGCCCTGGCCTTTTGGGAGGGCAGTCTTCTGAGAGTGTTCAAGATCAGGAGTGGGTTTTCCATTGTGTATTAGTTTCCCATTGCTGCTGTAACAAATTAGTACAAACTTAGTTGCCAAAAACAACACGAGTCAATTATCTTACAATTCTGGAGGTCAGAAATCTGATTTCTAGCTCACCTAGCTAATATCAGAGTGTTGGCAGGGCTGTGTTTCTTCTGGAGGCTTTCTTCTGGAAGAGAATCTGTTCCCTTGACTCTTCCAATTTCTGGAAGCCACTAGCGTTCCTTGACATGTCATGTCCTTTCTTCATCTTCAGAGCCAGCAGCACAGCGTCTCCAAAGCTCTCTCTGAGGCTGATGTTCCTGTCTTCTTCTTTCACTTGTAGGGACCCTCGTGATTACATTTGGTCCACCCAGATAATCCAGGATTGCTAACTTAATCACATCTATAGAGTCCCTTTTATCATGTAAAGTAACACATTCACACAGGTTCTGGGAGTAGAATATGGATATCTTCAGGGTGGGGGGCATGATTCTGCCTACTATACCTTGGCTTCCTGGCCTATCATCTGGCTCATGCCCTACAGACAGTGCAGGACTGCATCAGAAATGCTAGGCCTCAGGGGTACAGAGAACTATTCTTGGTATCTGAAGGGAGTCAGGCCAGAAAGTCTGAATTTGTCACTAAAATGGATAATTACTCCTGGCCTAAGAGAACACAGAGGAGCTTGCATCAGACCCTGGAGCTTCAAGAAGGCTATCCACTCTGCAGGCCACCCTAGGCGGCCACTTTGCCCTAAGCGTGTCTGATCTGTGTATCAGTCAGAATAGTCTAGGTTACATTGTGGTAACAAATACTCCCCAAACCTCGGTAGTTTATAACAACCAGGGTTTGTTGAGTAATGCTACACATCCATCGTGTGTCAGTACGGCTCTGCTCTGTGCTCTTACTCTGAGACCCAGGAAGACTGAGCAAAAAACCATTTCAAACATGGCCAGTTGTAATGGCAGAGGGATGGAGAGAGGCCATGGTGGGGACAGGAGTGTCTTGCCCGGAAATTAAATACTTGGGCTTAGAAGTGGCATACGTCACTTCTGCTGTGAATTCATTAGTCAAGTCTAGTCAAATGGTCACACTAAGATACAATGAGTTAAAGGCACAATTGTCATGTGTCCAGAAGGTGGAGGACAAATAATATTTGGTGAATAGCATCGATGACTAACTACACTTAGTGTTTTCTACTGGTTCCTGACGTAAATGAAGCCGTGCTTCCGGCAAGGCCCTTCTGAGAATCCTAGGAATGGTCTGACCTGATGTGAAAGCTGGCATCGAGTAGCAGCAAATGGCAGCGTCATGTCATAACCATGTTAATTTTTAGCAGGAAGTTCATCCTGAGCTTCCCCTGCAAAGAAAACTCAGGGTGTGGCAAGGATCTAAATGTGCTTTTGAACTCTTGCAGATCTGGGTATGAGGCTTTGAAAACCAGTGCTTACACTTGGCAAGGTGTGTCTCAGTACAGTTCAGAGGTTGCAAATTTTCTTGGTTCCTACTCCGGTGAGTATTTGCATGGTCTGTTGCTACCAGGACACTGGAGTGAAGCTGGCAGGGCCATTGGATTTGTGCCCGCCACATTTATTAGCAGCAGACAGCATGACCATAAAATGAGCAACAATACTCACATCTCCTGTGTCCTTTCGACCTCAAACTCCACAGTAAAACTCAAAGCATCTTATAGGTGAGAGATTCCATTCTCACACCCCACTATTCTGCCCCCGTTGTGGGTCCTTGCAGATACAACCACCTGGACTGAGACCAGCTTGCTCCAGGTGGTTTATGGACCCTGTCAAACCAGAGTTCAGCTCACAAATTTGGAGTAGATGAATTTTAACCAATATCTCTTTGCATTTTGTTGAGTAGTCAGAATACTCTCAGCACTAGAGAGAAACTTGAAGTAGTAGGTGAAAAGGCTCAAGGAGAGATTGTTAATTCCTCTCCCCACATTTCTTGTAGATGGACACTGGGTCCCCAAGCACCAAATTTACTACGGTGATCAGCATGGGTGGTACCCAGTTCTACATCCCCATCACATTCTGTCTGCTTGGGGCTAAGAATAGAGAACCTGCTGTAACCTGGGTAAGTAGGGCAAGGCTGGTCCCAGCGGTGCAGGGCACAGGGGAGGGGTGCTGGGGTGGGGGGCTGGATAGAGATACAGCCCGAGGCCAGCTGTGTTTCCAGCCTGTGGCTGTAGAGCAGGCCAGGTCACTACAGCCCACTTCTCAGAGATCCTATTGGTGCAGCTGGCTAGCCTGGCCCTGATGGAAGCCCTTGGGTCCTAAATGTTATCTTGTTGGGTGGGTCTCTTGGGAATTTAAGAGCCCTTGAGTTAGTCTGCTGACAGCTTGTGTGGGAAGACCCACCTCTTGGCTCCCCCACCAGGTGTGGGCAGAAAAGCCTCTGTTGCTGTAATATGATAGAAAACCACCCAGCAACAGCCTCCAGGTCTCTACAGTTGCAAAGAGACCTGGGTAGCAGGATTGTCTTTCTAGAGCACATGTGCGCAGGAGAGACTCTGAGACTGGAGCCACCATGGTCAGTGGATCGGGCTGGTGGCATAGTGTAAGCAGCCGGACTCTGGCCCCAGCTGCTGAGGGCCTTTCTGCATGGAGGAGTTTATTTTTTCTTCCTCCATAGAGCCTTCAAAACTGAGGCTGGATCTTCCTTACCATGCACCAGCAGGCAGGATCATCCTGGAAGTGAGGGTTCCTGGCTTGAACATCATTTATGGTGGGTCACACTACAGTCCACACCACACTACACTGTGAGGCCCAGCTCTGAACTCTGGAAGGGTGCGCCTGAGTTTGGAAAAACTGAGTTGAGGAGATTTTTATTCTAAATTATTGAAATTAATCTATATTTCCCCATTGGTAAATGCAGAACTAACAGTTAATGAAGCAAGGCCAATCTCTTGGCTGGCAAATGGATTTTGAAATATCTTTGAAGAAATATGGACAGAGGTAGCCCAGGGAAAAAATCAATTTCTTTTTGTAGAATCTAGCCCAAGGTCTGGGGGACACTGGTCCCAAAGGACTTCTATATTTTGGCTGTGTAACTTAAAGTTTCCAAGGGATGAGTGAACTAAGGGTAACCAGCTGGTTGATGAAGAGAATTTCTTAACAGCAGCATTCTAGCTAATGTAGATTGAATGTCAGTTAGAATGTGACCGCTCTGCAGCCCTTAATGAAACAGGCCAAACAGTAGGTCTGGATAATAACATTCAATGGCTGTTACTAGCACAAAAAGAATTTTTTGAAAAAGAATTATGTGCACCCTGATGGAATTACACAACAGCATCAATAAAGTAGTTTGCAAAGAAAAAAACAAAAAAAAATCAAACCTGAACTTGATAAACCACTTCATCTGACTTTCTGAATTTAAGAAAATACAAGGGACAGTGGAGCATGTTAACCAACACCACAGGGATGAAGTCAGCAAAACCCAGGCAGTGGAAAAGTATTCAGTCCAAGTAGCTCAGTTTCTTCAAAAAGGAGGGAGGGAGGGAGGGAAGGAGGGGGAAAGAGAATAAAAAGAAACTGATAACAGTCTATGGACCTTATTTGGATTCTGAACTGAACAAATGTAAAAAATAAATTGAGACATTGGGGAAATTTTAACATTGGATATTTAGAGACAATAGAAATTGTTGTTATTATTGTTAGATGTAATCACAAAATTATTTTTAAGTCCAAATAGTCTTTATCTTTAGAGATATATGGTATTCTATTTACAGATTAAATGATATTTCAAATTTGCTTCCAAATCACCCCAGTTAAATGGGAGGGGAGGGTGGTGGTGAGAGTGGGTGGACTTGAAACAAACTAGACGGGCCACAAGCTGATGGGTGTTGAAGCCGGGTGATGGATTGTGGTGTATGAAGGATCATTTTACTATTCTATGTTTGTCTGTGTTTGAAATTTTCCAGAAGGAGAAGGGGGAAGAGGAGGAGAAGGGAGACAGGGAGAGAGAATGAATGGGATAGCAAATGCAGGGGGTTAAGCACTGGAGATTAGCAGCAGAGGTGGGCTAGGGGGTGGGGATTGGCAAGTGGAGTCGGGGGCCTGAAGGCAGTGTCTGTGGTCTTCCATGCAGCTGGGTGGTACACAGGGACCCACAAGCCGGAGAGCTCTCCCCCTGCCTTCTCCAGTCCTCCACCCCAATAGCAACGTGGCTCTGAGTCTGTGTGAACGGTGGGAGCCTACCACCTGTACTTCTAACTCAAAGTGAGAAAGTGCCGGCATGACTCTCCCAGGTGAGGAATGGCTGGTTCCCCCTTTGGCCAAGGGCAGGATTCCCAGCACTGTGTTCTCAGAAGAGTTGATCGTGAATCCAGAAAGATTCTCATGAGGACCCAAGGCTGCTCGATAAACACTATTTGAAATGCAGTGTGTTGAGAGACAGAAACCAAAGCCTGAGAGTGAACCAGCAATTAGACCGACCGCTGGAACAGATTTAAGTCAAACCGGTCCATGAGGGAATTTCAGTCACGGCTCGCTTTCTCTTGCCCACTGCCTACCGCTGGAATCCTAGTCCTTTAGTCAGGAGCTCACCAGCAACATCCACCTTCTAAAATGCTTCATCATGGTTTTGCAAAGGCCTAGGGCATCCCCTTCCTGGTGCGTTTATTTTCATATTGATTTATTTGTTCCACTCTATAAGTCAAGCCTCTTGAGATTTATAGTATTTTATTTACGAAGACATTGGGGTCAAGCAGCCAGATGATGGAATCAGGGAGAAGGCCACCCTTGGATATGCTGAGCCACACAGATCAACCTTGTCAGAAACAAAACGCGGGGCCAACGGGGTGTGTGAGGAGGCAGCCTTGAGCCTGGTGGCTCCCTTGGTCGTCTTGCCGCAAAGGTATGGAGCTTGTGCTGGAGGGAAGTTCAGGGCAGGAAGGAAATGGGAATGAAGCAGCACGGAGGTGACATAAAAAATAGGGTGTTCTGGGTATGACCTGGACAGGACCCCACCTGGCTGAGTGGGCTCTCCCTGCTGTATCCCAGGGTCCCCATCAACAGGGAGACTGCGTCACCTGTTTCCAGGGCCTGCGCCTCTAGCTCCCGACCATTGCTTGGGGGGGGGGGGGAGGCTCAGTTAGGAGGGGAAAGAAAGAAGAAAAGAAGAAAGAAAAAAAGGGGAACACGCAAGGAAGGGGCCTGGAAGAAACTGAGATTAGGGAGAGAAATCTGTCCCCTGGCATAAGCCAGCGGCTGCAAGAAAAAGCCTTCCAGTGCTTTTTATAGATGCCTTGTTTTGCCAGGAAATCTAACCACTTAGCATTCTTATCACTCTGCATTTCCTCTTTCTTCTCAGGAGCACTTTTATTGTTGAAGGAAGGGTTAGCTGAGACACTGAGATGACATCTTCCTGGTGATTATAAAGGAATTCTGGCTGGCAGAGTGTGGGCAAGCCCAGCCTGCCACGGGAGCCGCTGCTCTGGCCCACTGACTGGTCAGGCTGGAGGAGCTGAGGATGCCCGGAACTTGGCTTTTAACTTCCTTTTCAGGGCAGAGGCTCTGCACTTCAGTGTTTAAAAGGAGCTGTTTGTGTTTGCGTGGGATGGGTTTGAGGAGGATGGCCTCGCCGGAGAAAGTCAGCCCCGGGCTGGGGCAGCTCTCTGGGCAGGACGTGTGTGTTCAAATAGCAGTTTGAACTTCCAGCTGAGGTTTGGAGCTGGAACCAGAATTTGTCCACTTCTTAAAGGGCCAGTTCTCACACAGCACCGTGGGGACAGACTGATGGGCTCAACTGTCTTGGCTGACGCCTCTGAGACTAAGAGTTTCCCCCAGGAGGTTGCATTCTTGAACCTGCTGTCTCAGAGGTTTAAAGAAAAAGTAACAAAACAAGCCTCGTCCGGGAAGAGTTCAAACTAATACATCTTGGCAAACATAATGAAAAACACAGGCAGTTACTTTAAGAGAGGAGCCCAGAAAGAGGTCAAGTTCTGCTGAGAAAGGCAGAGCAGCAATTAGATGGGAGCTTATGTTGCAGTGTGGCGACAAAGGGGTCACAGAGAGGATAGGACGAGCTGCCTCTGATTTCAGAAGGGTGCTCCTCACTGCAGCCACGCTGAGCTGGGTTCTGGGGGAACGAATCTAGAGACCCAGATGGCAAGGCGCTGAGAGGCGTGCGGGGGAGGAGCAGCACTGAGCGGGGCTGGGTTATGGGGCCCTATTAAAGAGCTCAGCGCAGCTGGTTTTGCCTGGCTAGGAAGGGAGTGGGGGTTCCATGCTAACAGCTGGCCCAGCCGCAGGCACACGGTATAGTCAGGGGAATGGAAAGGAGTTATTTACTCCAATTTGAGGTTTTGGAATTGAGTTCTCTTTGGAATGTTTAAAATAAAATTTTCAGCCAAAGAGAAAAGTAAGCGACACTAAATTGCATCAGTGGAGTATTTTTCTGAAGGAAGCATTGGAAAAATCATGTTATGAGGTACTTTCAGTTGTAAAGGGGAGATTAGCACCAAATTCATAAACTGCACAAGCAAACCTGCTACTACACAGCAGCTGCGTATTATCTTGACTAAGCATGAGCCAACCGGAGAAGGAGCCTGAGGGACAGAGGAGGTGAGAGCAGAGGTCTGATTTATACCTGAGCAGTCAGGCCACACTCCCCATTGCCCCCGTCCCCCCCCAGGCTAATGCCAGGACAATTAGCGGGGCTAGCCAATTAAGAAAACCTTTGCACAAGTTTCACTTTGGCTCCAGTGTTTAAAATAGGTTGCTGCTTACCAATAACTTTTTGGGTTTTTTTTGCAAACTGAGTATTAAAGGGAAAGAATTCTACATATATATCCTGCCTTTCCACTAGGAGCTATAATTTAGAATAACTAAATAGCCCCAGCCGACTAGAGAAATTTCTGTTTTAAGGAGAATGCTAGCTAAAAATGAAGAAAAGATGATAGAATTGGAAAATTACCATTTCACAACTCCTGTTGGGATAATTGATTCAGGTAAGAGTCATCAGTGAATTCTGTAACCATCTGCTCTGAAAGGTTGATAGTGAATTACAAATTTACAAGATACCAATTATCACTCCACAGTTTACTTGCTGGTTCCAAGCGGGAAACCCCTTACTCTGCCATGAAAAGATGGAGCCGTCACCACCGTAACCCAGTGATGAGCCTCAGCGTTGCCAGCAGTAGGCCAACCTGACATCGTGCGCCTCCTGGTGTGGTGTCGCTAAGTGCACAGCATCATCTACGAGGTTTTCCGGGTAAACACATTTAACCCAAATCCTATCTAGACTGTAGATTTGGTTTCCAACCCAGGGGAAATTCAGGGGAGGCAGGAACATGTTAGGTGTCACCTCAGACAAATCCCAAAGCAGGAACGGTCTACCGTGTCTTCAATGAGTCGATGTCATGGAAAACAAAGAGGAGTAGGAATCCGGGGTTCAAAGGGACTTCACCAAGCTACCCACCAGAGGCAATGCTGATCCTTTATTTGGTCCTGGCGCGATGAGATCAGCTGTAGAAAATACTTGGCCAACAATTGAAGAAATCTGAATGTGGACCAGGTATTATATGGTATTTGGGAATTATGGTCAGTTTTGTTGGCACCAGACAATACAGAAAATGATTGTTGCTTGTGATAATAGCATGGTGATGGTGGAAAATGTCCTTACTTTTTAGGGATGCATACTATGATATTTAAGTTTTCAGTGTTATGATGTCTATAATGCATAAAACACTTGAGCAAAATAAAAGAAATAGAAGAAGCAAAATTTTTAAAAAACCTCTTTTTGCTACTGACCATAAGGAACAAGGAGACCAGGTAAATTCTTCCCTACAAATATTTGTTAAACCCCTGCCACATGCCAGGCTCACCGCATGTGGGGTCTACAGTAATGAACAAGATGGGCACATGGGTCCTGCTCACATGAAACAGAGTTTAGAGGGCAAGGTCGGGAAGACCCATTAATAACAACAACAACCTTATTTAGCATTTATTTTGGGCAAATACAGGAGCATTTAAATGCACAATCTTAGCTTGTCCTCCCAACAGTCCTATGGGAATTAGCTCTATGTTTCAGCAGCTGAAGCTCAGGAAGGGATGTCTCCAAGCCTACGTCACAGAGCGGGCGAGTGGCTGAGCCCAGTCCTACATCTCAGATCCATGTGCTGGTCTGGTCTTGGCTCCTCTTCAGGGATGTGGCAGGAAGTCCCTGTGACTCCAGAATGTCTTAGTATGGATTAACACTGCCCTTTTTCCTCTGTTCCTCCCTCCTCTTTTTTCTTGTAATGGTTGTAAAATGACCTCAAGCTTGACTGTCAACCATTTATATAAAGGATACAAAAAGGGAAATTAAAACCCACTGCCTCTCATCTCTAAGCTCCTTGAAACTGCCTGGATTCCTCTGTAATCTCTGCTGAAGGCACAGTTTCAACTTCTAGTTAAGCCCGCTTTCTTCTCAACAAACACATTAAGATAAACATATTTAAGACTAATTATTCATTTATTTAATGCTACGGATGGTCTGTCATTTTAATTGCTGGTATTAAGCAGGACTGTACCTAAATGGAAAAATACGCAGTTTTTGGCTACATTGGTTCAATATGCCTCTAAGGGGTAGAACTGGCCCTTTATTACGTCCAAATGATCATCTCTGCTCATCAGATATTTACTGAGTATGTACTATGTGACATATGCATTACATTCATACCATGGTTTTCCTGACACTCCAGGCTCCTCCGGATTGCTTTACAAACAAGGTTTAAGATTCTGGCTCATTTGCAAGCTGAGAAAGACCTGAATACTAAGCCTATATGCCCTTAGGGCTAACATTCAATATCCATAGGAAAGTCTGGTTTTATGAGCCAGTCACTACTGCATAAGCCGTTGCCAAGAGGAGAGGGCATTATAGTAACCATTAGAGACTCCGCCTCCCAGGAGCAGCAGTGGGTGCCAGGCAGCTCCACCTGTGTGGATAACTCAGTCATTCCCTGGTTGCCTACCAGGGCAGGGTTGCGGCAAGAGGACTATGACATAGGACCCTGGGAAGACCCTCAACCAAGGATCTAGAGGCAGATGTGAGTGTCCCCATCCCCACTGAACTGGGCATCTGTCTAAAGCCACCTTATTTGTGGCTTTTATTCTATTCTACTTTTGCCTATAGGTGTCCTATCAATGTTCGTGGATTTCCATACCCGAGAGGGACTTATGGAGCTCCGACGGTCAATGGACTTCCTGCTTGTTAACCAGGAAGTCCAAGGCAGAGCCGCAAAGGCACGGCTCAGCACTCCTGCCCCATTAGAGCTGCCTTAGTTACACTCGGGGACTCCGAGCCTGGGTGCCACTAAAGGAATCCTCAGTGGCACCGAACAGCCTTGGCATGTGTGAGATTTCACACCTCAGAGATGGCACTTCTGTGTGTGTCCAGGCTGCTTTCTTACAGGTTGGGTTGTTAAAACGTGTGAATTATTCCATACCAAGATCTTTGTCATAAGTCATTTCTTTCCCACAAAAACATTTCTCCCTGCTGTTAATTACCTAGTTAGTCATAGAAGCAATTGCTGGCTCTTTTTTGAAAAGTATGGTTTTTTTTTCCTCTGATTACAAAAGCATTACATCCTTATTGTAAAAAATAAAGAAAAGGCAGAAAAACATACAGAAAAAAATGCAAACTGCCTGTAATTCCATCACTCACATATAACTACTGTGGACATTTTGTGAAATTTGGTTTTAATCTTTTCTCTACACATCTATAATTTTTATTTTTACTCTTATTTTTAATCCTTGCTCAAGGATACATTTATTGATTTTAGAGAGAGAGAGAGAAACATGGATCAGTTGCCTCCTGTACGCACCCCAACGGGGGGGTCGAACCCACAACCTAGGTGTGCGCCCTGACTGGGAACCGATGCATGGGACAGTGCTCCAGCCAGCCGAGTCATCAGGCCAGGGCACATCTATAATTTTTAAACAAAACTGGAATTGTCCTACTTCCTATAATTTCTACAGCTTGGATTCTATCTTACAGAGAAAATCATATTGTGAGCAAATATTTTCAAAAAGATCATTTTTAATGGTTGCATAGTGTTTCAGCAAGTGAAAGAATCATAATCTATTTAACCAACCTCTGAAAACGTAGGTTGTGTGCAGTATCCTACTATCATGAAATATATGCTGTGGAACATCCTCAACATGAAATTTTCCCTGCCAGGATTATTTCCTTAGAATACACTTTAGGGTAGAATTACTATATCGAAGGGCACTAACTCTTTTTTTTTTTAATGTCCTTTATTTTCCAGAAGGCTTGGCCTACTCACCTTTTTGTGAAAAGTATGAGTGCCCATCTGGTGGCACTAGGCCACTTTACAAATACTTTTGAAAAGCTTTCCCAACTTTTTGTGGTGTGCGTAAAATGGTGTCGCTTTCTTGTTTGAAGACTGTTAGATTATTGCTGAGACCACGCCTTGTCATGTGGTGAGTTTCTGGGCAGGAAGAAACTTCCTTTGCAGTTTTGGTTCTATTTCATGGTTACGGTTGACTCCAAGGTTTTCTCTGCAGAAGTGTCCTGTTGTGAAAATGAGGACCTTGTCTAGCAACTGTTACTTATGGAGGCAGAATTGTGGAGGGTTTTCAGAGGCTGCTAATTATAGTACATATGCTTAGCTTCATTCAGTGACGATTTTCTAAGATAAGAAAAATGCCCACAATGTTTTTGCAAAGACTAACAGTTTTGTTCTGAAAACATGTCCCCCAAAGACTCCTTTAGTGACTATTTGGCTTCAGGTGTTTCAAATATAGGTTTCCCCCAAGGTTCTGCACTCAGTCCTCTCCTCTTGTCTTGAAATTGAATTTAAGTCAGTGAGGTGTATCTACCTGCTGCTTTGAGCTTCACCAGAACAGGACAAGACACAGGCCTTGGCTTATAAAGTTTTAAACTTAGAAGCCTACATATGTAACTGGATTAAAATGCCCATCGTGCCAAGTGTTGTTTGGGGGGTAGAAAACTCTAGAAAGCCACTGCAGAGTGAGAGTTACATCAACCATGAGATTTGGGGAAGCTCCTTATGCTGGGTTTTGGAAGGGAAGGCAGATTTCTTTCCTGTGCACAATGGCAGAAAGAAATAAATCTGGTCTCACACGGTCTTGCAGAAACTTTGCACTCGCCCATCAAGAGATGAAATCTATATCCTTCCCGTGGAAACAAAGTGGGCCTTTCATGACTGCTTTGAGGAACAGAATGTGGCAGAAGTGGTGCTCCGTGACTTCTGAAGCGAGGTGTACAGGGTGATGCAGCTTCCTCCTGGCTGTCTCTCATTTTTGTTTTCTGTTCATATTTTGGTGTCCTGTTTGTGTGTTTTAGTTTTTATTAAATAAATGGAGCAGAGGAAGAGGGGGCCTGTGGTCGCTCAGGCTGTGGGAGAGAGCTATGGGCCCTTGGCTGCCTCTCTTCAAGGTGCATTACGCAGTGGGCTTGAGGTATAAGCTGGATGGGGAGGGCAGCTGGGAATGTTTGAAGAGGTCAGAGGTCAGGAAGTGTGACCCATCCACACCTCCCAGGAAGACTCAGTGGGCAGGGAGGAAGCCTCCTGGACCTTGACTGGGGCTTCCCCTGAGGGCTGAAGTCCAGCAGGGCCAAGGCCTGTGCTCCAAGCCACAAGGTGAGCCTTTGGAGCCACCGTGGAAGAAGTCTGGATACCTGAGCTGGAGAGACAAGAGAAAGAAGGAGAGAGAAAGCCAGAGAAGCCCCAGCTGTTTCAGTCCCCACCTGTTGGGTTCTTCCCAACCTGGGCTGGCCACATGTGAGGGAGAAGCCTTTAGATTATTTCAGTCCTGGTCACAGTCTGATTACAACCACTTGAGACATCCTGAGTGAGAGCCACCCAACTAAGCCCAGTCAATCCTCAGAACCATAAGAGCTAATCAGAAGTGGCTGTTGTTGATTTAAGCCACAGAGTTTTGAGGTGGTTTGTTGCACAACAATAGATAACTGGAGATACAGGAGAAAGAGCGTTCCAGTCAAAGCATTTCTGCCTTTCAGCATTCTTTGTTTTGTTTTCAACTGTCCTTTCTATGCAGGTGACTTTGTACTGTAACTACAGTCCTCCCACCTCCCAACCTCATGAGCAATATCCCCAACTCCTCCTTAGACAGCTCTATCTCAGTGTCCTACCCAAACCGAAAAATCAGCATTTTTAATGGTACCACCAGTCCCAGTCACCTAGGCAGTTCCTCTTGGTGTTTGCGTTGATTTTTCCCTCTCTCCAAATTTGATATCCAGCCCCTTCTCACATCCTGCAGTTTTACTCCACAGTATTCTGTGTCTGCTGTAAAAAAAGCCATTGCCATGTTTCCATACCCTCCTTCCATTCAGGTTTTGATCCCTCACATGGCCTAGGTAAGCACCCTCAAATCTGGCCTCCAGTTGCTTCCACCTTCTACCTCCACAACAGTTTCACCACAGAGTGACTCTGATCATGGCAGTTTCCATTCAAAAGCTTCCAGTAGACTTCCGGCCAAGATGGAGGTGTAGGTAGACACACTGTGCCTCCTTGCACAACCAAAATAAGAACAAAAACAAACTTAAAAATAAAAATCTACCAGAACTGACAGAAAATCGAACTGTATGGAAGTCCGACCACCCAGGAGTTAAAGAAGAAACACTCATCCAGACCAGTAGGAGGGGCGGAGACAGGCAGCCAGGCAGAGAGGACTCGTGGCAAGGCGGCTGGCACACTGGGGCAGGTGAGGTGGTGGCTGGTGGACTGAGCAGTCCCACACCCACGTGTGGATAAACCAGGAGGAACTGGGAAGCAAGACAGATCCCAAAACCCAGGTCTCCAGAGTGGGGAAATAAAACCTCAAAGCCTCTGATTGAAAACACCTGTGGGGGTTGAGGCGGCGGCAGCAGCAGGAGGAGCTCCCAGCCTCACAGGAGAGCTCATTGGAGAGACCCACAGGGTTCGAGAATGTACACAAGCCCACCCACTTGAGAATCAGCACCAGAAGGGCCCAATTAGATTGTGGGTAGCGGGGGAAGTGACTGAAAACCAGCAGAGTGGAGCAAGTGGCACTGTTCCCTCTTGGACCCCTCCCCCACATACAGCCTCACAACTCAGCGACTTGGTTGTCACACCCTGGTGAACATCTAAGGCCCCTTATACATAACAGGTGCACCATGACAAAAAAAAAAAGGCCCAAATGAAAGAACAGATCAAAGCTCCAGAAAAAATACAACTAAGCGACGAAGAGATAGCCAGCCTATCAGATGCACAGTTCAAAACTCTGGTAATCAGGATGTTCACAGAATTGGTTAAATTTGGTCACAAATTAGAGGAAAAAATGAAGGCTAAGCTAAAGGAAATGAAGGAAAATGTACAGGGAACCAACAGTGACGGGAAGGGAACTGGGACTCAAATCAATGGTTTGGAGCAGAAGGAAGAAAGAAACATTCAACCAGGACACAATGAAGAAACAAGAATTCAAAAAAATGAGGAGAGGCTTAGGAACTTCCAGGACATCTTTAAACGTTCCAACATCTGAATCATAGGGGTGCCAGAAGGAGAAGAGGAAGACCAAGAAATGGAAAACTTATTTGAACAAATAATGAAGGAGAACTTCCCCAATCTGCCAAAGGAAATAGACTTCCAGGGAGTTCAGGAAGCTCAGAGAGTCCCAAAGAAGTTGGACCCAAGGAGGAACACACCTAGGCACATCATAATTACATTACCCAAGATTAAAGATAAGGAGAGAATCTTAAAAGCAGCAAGAGAAAAGGAGACAGTTACTTACAAAGGAGTGCCCATAAGACTATCAGCTGATTTCTCAAAAGAACCCTTGCAGGCAAGAAGGGGCTGGAAAGAAGTATTTGAAGTCATGAAAGGCAAGGACCTACATCCAAGATGACTCTATCCAGCAAAGCTATTGTTTAGAATGGAAGGGCAGATGAAGTGCTTCCCAGATAAGGTCAAGTTCAAGGAGTTCATCATCACCAAGCCCTTATTATATGAAATGTTAAAGGGACTTATCTAAGAGAAAGAAGATCAAAAATAGGAACAGTAAAATGATAACAAACTCACAGTTATTAACAACCAAACCTAAAACAAAAACACAAACAAAGCAAACAACTAGAACAGGAACAGAATCACAGAAATGGAGATCACATAGAGGGTTATCAGCAGGGAAGTGGGTGGGGAGAGAAGGGGAAAGGGTACAGGGAATAAGAAGCATAAATGGTAGGTAGAAGATAGACAGGGGTAGGTTAAGAATAGTATAGGAAATGTAGAAGCCAAAGAACTTATATATATGACCCATGGACATGAACTGAAGAGGGAGAATATGCGTGGGAGGGGGTGTGCAGGGTGGAGGGGAATTAAGGGGGGAAGATGGGACAACTGTAATAGCATAATCAATAAAATATATTTAGAAAATTGCTAGATGTATCATATAAGTTTAAAAAAAAAAGGTTCCAGTAGCTGATGGCACCCCTTCCCCACTCTCTTACCTACGTATGGTAAGAAATGTGGTAAATGTAGTTTTTACCTGTGCGGTAAACACACAAACAAGAACAGAAGATGAGGAAACAATGCTCAGCTGGAGAGTGAGAAAGGCAGGTTAAAAAGCACAAGGTCTTCTGTATTTATGTCAGTCTCCACTCACCCTAGTACACTCCAGTAAGTGACCTGGGGATTTGTCAACTGCCTGGACCATGTTCCTCCTGGTCACCCAGTCACTCCTTATTCCATCTGCATGGCCAGCTCAGGGTGACACTGGAAGGGGGACCCTGCGGAGGGCACGGGAGCAGCCTTGAATGGTGGCTGAACACTAGAGATGGAGCAATGGTCAGTGATGTGAGTGTAAGGATCTAGCCCACCCACTGAAACAAGATCAGCGCCAGGAAGGCCTAGCAGAGAATAAGGAGCAAGATCCACAGAAAATACAGCCGTATCTGAGGCTGAGGACATAGGGGCAGAGGGTAATATTATACACACAGGGTAGTTGTCTGGGGTGGGATGGGGGTATTGTGGCAGTGGGTATGGAGTCAATGATATTCCATGAAGTAGTGAGGTGGGGTAAGATTCACTGCCTGGGGCATCGGGTTTGGCTGTCTCCAGGGAATTTTTATGTGATCTTTCTCCCTGCCCCTTTAAAAGTAGACGCTTCAAATCACCTGATCCCATTCTTATTCTTTCTTGGATCACAGGGCTGAGTGTTTGGCATCAGCAGAGTAGGGCAAGGGGGTCAAGCATATGGAATGGCAGCAAAATGCCAGGAGGACAACTGACCAGAAGACTGGTCAGGCATTGCAACTTCTAAAATTAGGCATCAGCCCGACTGTTCTGGTGTCTTCAACAATTTGAAGAAATGGCAAGAAGTCTGCTCCCTTTGGTGGAGTGGGTCCGAGGGAGTTCCCACAAGGAATAGCCACTATAGATTATGACTGGGTCATATTATGTGAATCAGGGAAAGCTTGCAAAAGGCTCTCTGTAAATACCCTGGCCAGGTGGCTCAGTTGGTTTGAGTGTCATCCCATGCACCAAAAGTTTGTGGGTTTGATCCCTGGTCAGGGCACATACCTAGGTTATGGGTTTGATTCCCGGTTGGGGCATGTGTGGAAGACCCAATCGATGTTTCTCACACCAATGTCTCTTTCTCTCTTTTTCTCTCTCTCCCTCTCACTCTAAAAATCAGTAAACATATCTTCTGGTGAGGACTTTTTTTAAAAGATTCTCTGTACAGGTCATGAAAAGGTTGTCCTTCTGAAAAATGCTAAGCCTTGAGGTTGGTAATGGCTACATAGATGGTGACAACAGGTATTTCAATCTTTAGTATTCATTGACAGCTATTATTAGCTAAGTCCCTCCTGTGTTACATGCTACACTAGGCTAGGGAAATGATACAGAAAAAGTCTAGTCCCTGGGCTCAAGGAATTCCATTTCTTAGGGGAGATGGATCAATAAACAGAGGTTTAACCACAGTAGGGAAGCACCATGTGGGACACCTAACTCTGACCTGAAAATCAGTAAAAACTTCCTGTAGAGAATCTTGATGATTTGTTGAACATAGGGAACCATCTGTGTTCCCAAAACCCAGGTCAGAAAGATCTCAGCATAAAAAAATTGGTACAAAAGTCTGTATGATCCTTTGAATCTTGGGAATTTAGAATGTCCTTGAAATTTCAGGGAGGAACTCACCCCAGGATTACAGACCTCCTGACCATCCCATTGCTGGTCTCTGGCTGAGCAGCTCTCTCTGGGTGATGTGTCCATCCACTGGGAGGTAGTCAGCTAGGACTCACAGCGGCTGATCACCTGATTTTCAGGAACTTGGGCTCACAAACATGTGAGTCAACAAGCACTCATACCCTCCATCCCCAGAAATCTAAGGGCAGCCACCAGGTTGAGACCAGAAGGACATTAAGGCAGGCCCTAGTGAGATACCCCATGGTTCACTGTTCACACACCAGCAAGCTCTTTCTAACTCCTAGCACAACCCTTGTCCCAAGGAAGAACAGATGCTAGCCTGACAGGTCAGAGTCCTGGGCATTCACTGGGCCATATTTTATTGGTAAGCAGGGTTACTGTCCTTTAAAGGCACCCACCTCAGCTTCTACTCTCTCTTTCCTTTCTGTATCGGTCCTAGGATGGTCTCAGTCTTTGGGGCCTGCTGGGCTTATGCTTCCTGCCTGTGTGTGGTGAGTTGACATTCCTGCCATTTCAGCTGGACCTGGCCATGTCTTTCTCTCCCTGAGTGTATAGTTAAGCAAGCAAGTTGGTTTGTGCCTGTTCACTCTTTGGTTCATGTACCTGAATTTCTCCCCCTAGATCTAGATTCATGAAAAGGGAAAGTGGGGGTTCTTTCTTAGACCTCAGCGGTCAGATACAATCATCATTTCATCAGCTTCTTCATTTGTATGTCAGCTACTAACAAGACTAATAAGAAATAGCATTTTTTAATTCTCATCCTGCTACTCTTCCTTATATGGGATCCCAAAGGAGCAGGCTGACTGGCATAACAGTATTTTAGCCTTCCTGGGTCCCTGCCTGTAATACCATTATAATATTTATAATGCCACTGAAACCTTAACCCCAGCCTTTAATGGTCTTCTGTTAAAGGGAAAGCAGAGCCTTCCACTTATGGATACTTTGGCCTAAAGCCCAAAGTCCTTGGATTGTCCCAGGCATATCAGCTCAGCTTCAGGGAATAGCAGTGAACAGGAAGAGCAGGAGGCTCGGAGCCTAGTGTGAGAGTACCAGCCTTACACCCTGCTCTCCAGAGGCAGTGAGCTGTGTTGGTGTTCAGACATTGCTTGAGCAGAGTACATGGTGGCATGAATCTGGCAAGGTTTTCAGCTGGGAGGTCTGGACCAACTGGTCCCAGAGAGGTGGGTGGGTGCGGAGAAGGGGATGGAGGAGCAGGAATCAAGCAAGTCTTCCCTAGACTGATCTCTGAGGGGACTCTTACTCCTGGATGAATCCTGGACAAATAAAGGCCATGGTAGACCAAATCCTGGGTCCCTAAAGATGTTTATGGTTTATCCCTGGAACCTGTGAATGTGTTAAGTTACATGGGAAAGGGACTTTGCTAATATAATTAAGGTTTTGGATCTTAAAATGAGAAGATTATTCTGGATTATCTGGGTGGCTCAATGTAATCACATAAGCCCTGAAAATAGAACCTTTCCCAACTGAAGAGAGAGGGATATGGCAGAGAAGGGCAGGGAAGATAAGGCAGGAGAAAAACTTGAACTTCTGTTGCTGGCTTTGAAAATGAAGGGGGCATGAGCGAAGGAATGTGGGTGGCTTCTAAAACCTTAGAATGTTCCCTGACCAACAGCCATCAAGGACACTCGGACCTCAGTCCTGCAACCACATGCAATTGGATCCTGCCAACAAGATGCACAAACTTGGAAGTGACCCTCCCCCAGGGCCTCTGGTGAGGAATACAGCTCCACTGACACCTTGATTTTGGCCTGGTGAAACCCATGTCAAACTCCAGACCTACAAACTAGGAGATAATAAATAGCTGTCCTTTGAAGCCCCTACATTTGTCATAATTTGTCATGGCAGCAACAGAAAACCAATACAGGTGGAAGGTTGAGAGGTATTACTGAATTAGTCCATGACCTTGGTCCTGAGGTATACTTGGCCACCTGGACTTTCTTAAAGGGCTGGTAAATGAGAGCCCTAAAACACCAAATGTGATTCTTGCAGGAATGCTCTACCGGCCTCCTGGGGCTCTCATTCTAAACAGAGAACTGTGCCTCTTGCTCACACACCGTTGTCATGGATGACATCTGGGCCCTCCTGTGGCAGTCCTGGTTCTAGTCACCTGCTGATAGATGGCTTTGTGAGTGAGGAGACCCCACAGTTACCCTGAGGCCTTTCCAGCAGAAAAAGTGGTCCATGGGCAGGAACTAGGTATGTCTAGGTGGCCAGGGACATCATACTCGGTGCCCCAAGGGAGAAAGTTATGATAGTCAAGGGTGACATCATGCCCTGGCTGGTGTGGCTCAGTTGGTTGAGTGTCGTCCTGCAAACTGAAAGGTCATGGGTTAGAGTCCCAGTTGGGGCACATGCCTAGGTTGTGGATTTGGTTTCCATGGACTGCATATGGAAGGCAACCAGTCAGTGTTTCTCTCTCACATTGATGTTCTCTCTCTCTCTTTCTTCCTCCCTTGCCCTCTCAGAAAAGAGGGGAGGGTAGCATCTTATCTTTAAGGGTGTAGTTCTAGACCCTGAGGACAGAGACATCAACTGAGAAGTCTTTGAGTCCTCCTGGAAATGGGTCAAGTGAAATTATGTCAACTCTGAGCTGTGGGATTAGCCAATGACAGGCCTAATCCTTCCTAAGAGGCCCCCAGGGGACAGTGCTTGGACCTCAGTGAGACAGATGATGGCCCTTCTCAGATAAGATACAATTAGCCAGGTGGATATTGGTACAGCTGGGTCTCAGTCAGTCCACTCTTCTTATTAAAGTGGAGCATATCCATCTGGTGATCCAGGGGGTATTACTCACCCACCTTCTCACCAAAGTGCCTAGCCTCTCCAACCCAAACTCCCCCAAGTTGACCAAGTGATCCAGGTGGCTGGAGTGATGACAGTTTTGGAAGAAAATCTGTCTCTATCCCTTCATCAAATCTTTCTGGCAAATTAACAAATTAGAAGAAGATCAGGATTAAATTCTAGCCTTTTAACTCAAATCCTAAAAGAAGATCCAAATGGTAACCAAACTAACAGGAAATAGAGTCAAGGAGATGTCACTAATACTATTTTTAAGCAAATGCCATTAGAACTGCCTTCAATTAAAGATCAGTTAGCAGAAAAAACTCAGCATGGAGCTGATGCAAAAAAGCATCGGAAAAAAATGCCCCATAATAGACAAAAGATGAAGATAATTCTTCTGAAATTTTACTCTAGGAAACAAGAACGACACAGTCTTGGACTGGTGAAGGTATGGAGTTTAGCCCTTTTCTGCTCTTCTGGTGGTGACGTAAACTGACCCAGCATTTCTGGAGTACATGAAGGTGGGAAGAAGGAACTTTTTAATTGAGTGTTCCTTTGACCCAGCAATCCTACTTCTTGTCATCTCCTCCAAAACAATAATTTCCAAAGCATACAGTTATCTAAAGACAAGGATTTCCATCTCAGCATTGTTTGTAATAGTGAAACACCATCGAATGTAAATATTAAATATTTATTGAGATGCTCATCAGTAGGGTTAAATAATTGGTTAAAGAAATTACAGAACTTCCATATAGATAATATCTAAATGGTGGTGTGTTTCTCTACCTGATGCCATGGAAATTTTCCTATGGCACCTGTAGTTGAGTGCAAGAGAGGGACCACCGAACAGCATGACCTCATTTGTGTAACATTTTAACAAGTGCACGTAGAAGGATGTCTGGAAGGATATTTACCAGATCAGCTGGATTTTACTTCATTCTTTATATATTTCAATATTTATAATGAGCATGACTTTTAAAGAATAAAGCTCTTTTTGAAATAAAGAAAGAGCAAATGTGGTGGGAGCCTCCTTGACCTATGGGCAATGAAGAGATCCTTGGATATCTAGCTGGAAAATGTCAGTTACATTGAGGGATCATAAAGAATGACATGGACATGTGTTAAATGTTTTATTTTAATTTAAAGCATATAAATGAATGCCCATTCACTGCTTTTTGATATAATGAGAAGACATTTTATTTTTTACATGTCACAAAACTACAATCTGAGTACAGAATTCTTGTAGATTTTTTCCCATAATATTTGCCTATATTTAATTTGATACTGATTTTTAACTCACCTTTAGCAACTCAATACTTATTCCCGTTATTCCTCTTCCTTGCTTGCTCCTAGATTAAGAACCAGCAGTTGAAAACTTGCCTTTCAACCCTACCTTTAGCAGGGGTGGCCATGCACCAAAATTCTGGTTGGCGAGGCATTAGCAGTGCACTGAGGGTTTCCGGAGCTGCGTTACTGTTCAGCTTTGCACCTAGCTGTCTCATCAGCTACCAACACTTTGTTCCTTGATTCCTGTTCTAGCTTCTTTACTCAGATCCTTCTAGCACTGGGCCTGCCACATCCACTAGGCTGGCTGTTCTGGACATCACTGTGGGTTCTGTGGGACTCCTTCACTCCACTGCATTAGTTGGAAACTGGTGTGGCATCTGCTAGACGCTGCTCCTCCTGAACACTGCCACCTCTGCCATGTGTTGCTGCCACCATCATAAACTCCTGCCAATATCCCAGGCCACATGGTGTCAAAGCTGTAAGGGGTCTATAGCAAAGTGAGGAGGTAGCACTAATACCCCTTGAGATGACACTTCATTAGGGGATCCCAGGGAGGGCTGCTTATGCCCCTCTGTCTCCCCAAGTATTCAGTGAAAGAGATGTTTCCATTTTAAATCACACTCTCTTGCTGTGATCTAACCACAGGATAATGGCTCAGTGATGGGCACCCAGTTATATGTGGGATTTCCTCTACTCCCTGAAAACCAAGCCTCCATTAATGGGCCAACTCGGTACTTGACTCCTGCACTGAGCAAGCTCTCCCCCAGCGCACTGGCTCTCCAACCCTTCCTACCAGTAAACCTCTCCCAAGTCCTTGAGACACACTGAGATTTCACTGATACCTCTGCAGACTTTGGAGGTGGGGGTAGGGATGAGGGAAGAGGGTAAAAATTCTTATCTTTTTGCTTTTCATCAAGCACATGTTATTTTATGACAAAATGGATACATACTCTTTATGGAAAGACATGTAAAATATGTAAAGAAGACGTTGTGAAGAAAATAAAAGTCACCTGTCATTGCACTCCTTAGAAATAGTCACAGTAATGCTTTAACGGTTTGTATTTCTCCATTGTTTTACATCATCAGGACCACACTGTCCATGTAGCTTTATAGGCTGCTTTGAGATGGCATACTGCTGTGTCACACACATGCTCCCGTGACGCGAGCATTTACTTGTGAGCAAACTACAGGGGTCGCATAACAGCCAATGTTGCGTGCATTAGTTAGGAGCCTTTTCACTGAAAGTCGTAGAAACCTGCTCAAGCAAGTGTAATTCTTTAAAAATGAAAAACTTTTGTTATAAGGATCAGGAGTGTTTCCTGGAAACTGAAGGCAGAGATGCAACCAGACCTCAGGATGAGATTACGAACAGAGATGGGACTAGCATGTCCGGAAGCCAGGAGGCCCCTCCATCCAGCTAACACCTGTTTTCCTCCGTGCTTCTCGTTTCCTCTGTTTCTGTGCATCAGCTTTAGCCACTAACTCCTCCTGAGTGTGTATGTCCAGGAACTCCAGAGAGAAACCCATCTCTCTCAGCCCGAGTATCAAATATTTGGGGAGAAGCTGTGATTGGCCCAGTTCTGATCAGGTGCTGACCTTGGTCCTATCAACAGTGAGGAGGGGAACAAGGTCATTGGTAGGAATCTGACTGCTCCTGTTGAAATATGAGGGTAAAGGGTGAGTGGTGAAGAGAGGGAGCTGGGACAGGCGGAGCTGCTCAGACAGCCCACGCACGGCAGTGTTCCACAGCTCACCAGACCATTCTCCTGTCATGTTAAACAGCACACGCAAGTAGACATTGAGGTGGGGGTAAGGGTTGATGTGTCGTCTTACTCCACTCCCCAAGCTCCCAGACCCTGCTTGGCTACGATACCAACTCACACTTACAGACAGGTATTAACAGAACTAACAGAGAGAACTCTTCGAGGTTAGCAAAGGCTGCCGCTGGCCGTCCCGGTCCAAGGCAGGGAGCATTCTGTGTGCAGCTCTCCCCTCCTGGAAGAGCTTCAACTTGTCCATAATATGAGAAGCCTCTCATTCAGCAGAGTTAATGGCTGGTGAATTTCAACAGAGGAAAGGAAATACAT
Organism: Macrotus californicus; assembly: GCA_007922815.1. NCBI lineage: Eukaryota > Metazoa > Chordata > Mammalia > Chiroptera > Phyllostomidae > Macrotus > Macrotus californicus. Next base: position 23,754 of record VMDR010005711.1, read on the forward strand.
CTTTTCATAATGTGTGGCCAGTCTGCTGCAGAGGGTAACTGGGTTGAAAATGAGGCTTAGATTTTCGAAGGACTTGGATGGTTTTATGATCATTAATAACATTCACTGTTATGCATGTGTGGCTTTCGTATTTCATGGTATGACCTGATTGCCTGGAGGGGTCAGGAAGGCCTATTTTCTAGGATTACACGAGTGGGCAGGTCCGTTATCAAAGACTTTTACCTTCTCCTGAGGCATTAACTGTTGGTCACCTACGTGATGAAACAATCAGAAAGGAAGCAAACAAAGCCCGGTGTGTTTATATACTGCTCTCAGGCTTGTTCCTGAGGTCTCGCTGACTTACCAAGAGCCATGGGGGATGTTCAGGTTCAGTGGCCCAGCTCAAGGCTGGGAGGAGGCAGGCGCTGGCATTAAGGTTGGTGTCTATTGGTTCTGTTCTAATTTCCACAGATGGAGAAGTAAGGGAATTTCTACCGCCCACGGGAAGAAATCTTTCCTGGACACCCTGCCCCCCATCGGAAATCTTTTCAGGCTCCAGTGGCAAGAGCTGGCTCATGCGTCTGTCGGTTCCCTTGCTGCAGGGCAGGCTGGCAAATAAAGCTCTCAGGCTCCCTCCTGGGCACCCTGCTGCAGTGGGAGGCTGGCCTGGCCAGCAAGAAGACCCTGCTGTTGGCTGGGCAACTGGGAGTGTGCCCCAGCCCACTGTGCTCACAGCTTTGTGCCAGGGCTTCATGGTAGGACACAAAACAAGTTCAGGCCATAGTTTCTACCCTCAGAGCTCAGTACCAGTTAAAGGCAATCACAATAATGGTGATACTCTGAGTTAGAAAGGAAATATTGATAAAAGGCTAGGAGAGACTAGTATGTGTCAAAATAGTCTGACGTGACTTTTGAAAGTAGTGGGAACAGAGCAGGAGGCTTGAGTGGATGGCAGGATTTTAAAAATGGAGGCCAGTCCAAGCTGGGAAAAGACGTGGGCTGGCACAGCGAGCCGAGGAGCCCAGAGTGCAGCATTCAGGGCACCATGCATGGGGGAGGCCTGGCTAGTGGAGGAGCTCTCTGGGCCAGCCCAGAAAGAGGCTGCCTCCACAGAGTGGCTCTGGGTCTCAGGGCCCTGAAAGGTGGGCAGAGAACTTACTGAGTGCAGAGGTATTTATGACCCAGAGAAGGGTCTTGATCCAAAAGGCCAGTGGGCCAAGTTTTGGGGAAGATGAATGTTAGCGGGACGGTGTAGAGGAGGGAAAGAGAGGCTTTGAGAAACAGGGCCCAGGTACAAGCTGCGTGAGAAAGGCCTGTGCGTGCGCTGCAACTGCCAGCTCAGGGCTTCAGGGGAGACACGTGGTTTCTGGGTGTGGTCCGGAGTGGGACATTCAGCAAGGAGGCCAGAGCCTGAGATGATCAGCCTTTGGGGGAGCTGAGGGAAACCCCAAGATGCATCTTTAGCTCCTTAACTGTCTTACAGAGCCCGAGAAATCTAGCTCAGGAGAGAGTGATCCCTGACGTTGGGGACAGCCTCAGCTGGTGGCAAAGGGCATCTTTGCACTGTTCTGAACCCAGGCTCCTCAAAGAATATTCAGTATGTCTTCTCCCTGGATCATCCAGGGGACTCACCTGAGGGAGTGAATCTAGCCTGGCTGATGTCAAAGCAGGGCAGCGGCCTTGGACTCTGAGGTGAAAGGGCAGGTCCAGGGCCACGTGGAGACATTCAGGACAGACACTAGGGCAGAGCACAGACGTGCGGCCTCTCGAAAGGGAACCACCATTCATTCATTCACTGGGCCTCAAAGTGGACACTGCGCAAACCTCAAGGAAAGAACCTTAGGGACGAGTGGACTCACCCTTCATTATATAGAAGGGGAAACAGGCACAAAGAGCAGGGGACTCGCCAAAGGTCACAGATGAGTCCTACCACCCACCCCAGGTTACAGGGACTCTGACTGGCAACCACCCAGAAAACAATGACTGCTCCCCCACCGACCCCCGCTCTTTCTAGCACTCACCTATCAATGTGAAGACTGGAAGGCTGACCTGTTTGCCAGCTCAGATCCCATTCTGCCAAGACACTCATTGGTCCCAGTAAGATAAGCAACGGCTTCTCTTCCTCAGGCAAGTCCCACATTGCTCTGAGCAGGATTTCCTCTTCTACCTCAGGGACACCACCTTCTCCTCCCACTTGACATCCTGCCAGGACTCTGCGCTGAGGCAGCCAGCATCAGGCCTCCCTGGGCCCACAGAGGACATGGGTCACACTAAGAAGGCCACAGCTGTGCTGGTACAGTGGCAACCAGGCTTATAGGTCTCTGGTCTATAAGTCCTTCAGGGTGTTGTTTCCCTCCCTTAGGAGCCAAGCCTGGTTCTTGGCCCTGAGTTGAACTGTGAGTGTCTAGAGACTCCCCCGGGGGTCCAGGTGGCCTGCCCTTGTGCAGCATCTGGGAGTGAGGGGCTCAGATACAACACCCCTTGGGCACATAGCTTACAGCAGCACTCAGAACTGCTGGGCTGGGACTTGGGGTAATCAGTGTGTTCATAAAGCACAGGTTTCGATAGTAAGACCAGGAAATTGGAACGCCGGCTCTCAGCCCCGGCTGCACATTGCACTCACCTGGTAAGACTTTAAAACTTTTGATGCCTAGACTCCACCCCCAGGGCTTCTGATTTCCTTGGTTAGGACGTGGCCTGAACATCAGGATTTTTAGGACCAACGTATAGCCAAGGGTGAGAACCCCTGAGAAAACAGAGACAACTGTATTTAAACATCAATAAAAAAATAGATTAAAAAATTCATTTTATATTGCAGGGAGTCAAAAGATTCCCTCTCACCATTCCACTTTTTACTGGTGCTACAGGTTCATCCCTCAGGGTCGCTCTAACTTCTGGTGACAACATAGCAGCTTTCCCCTGGGGAACCATCTTTCCTATTTCTGCCCACCCTCTCCCAGTCCCCCCAGATTCTGGTGTGGGTGCTTGGCCCAGATGGACTCAGCAAAGCTCAGTGAGCTTTCTCTGAAGCTATCAGAAAAGAGAAATTCTCTTTCTCTTGGACTGCAAACTGATAGCCTGGGGAGCCAGACACCCCTGGATTTTACCATGTTAGAGCCAATAAATTGCAAGTTTTGCTTCATCCATTTGATTCGAGTTTGTCCGTTTTATCTATAAGAATCCTATCTAAGAATGCTTCTCAAAAACTTAAAATTAGCTCTGATGGATGTCAAGTTTTCTTTTTTACCCCTTCAGTTAGTTCTGCCTAAATAGGTTAGTGATCAGGGCAAGGCAATATTTTGGACTTAAATAGATCTGGCTCTTCAATACCTACCTCACAGTTCTACTGTGGGGAGCACATGAGATAAAACTTATGTGATGAGCCCTGGCCAGATGATTCAATTGGTTGGAGTGTCATCCCATATTCCACAGGTGGCAAACACAAGGCCCGCGGGCCGAATCCGGCCCTCCAGCTTGTTTTATCCGGCCCGGCACCCTGTTTCTGACCGGCAGCAGCGCCAAGCTCTCGCTTAACTGTTAAGGAGAAGTTACATTTATACAGTCCTAAATGACATTCGGCCCTTTGAAGGCAACCATGAGGCTGAGGTGGCCCCCAGTGAAAATGAGTTTGACATCCCTACATACACCAAAAAGTTGTGGGTTCAGTCCCTGGTCAGGGCACATTACCTGAGTTGCAGGTTTGATCCCTGGTCCAGGGTGTGTATGGGAGGCAGCTGATTGATGTTTCTCTCTCCCATCAACTTCTCTCTCTCTCTGTTACTCTCTAAAACCAAGAAATATATATATATCCTCAGGTAAGGGTTAAAAAAGAAAGCCTTATGTAATTAGTGGTCCAATAGGGTGCCTTACCAAAATTTTATGTGTTTTTTTCTTTTTTATTGTTGTTGTTATAGTTTCATTTTTTGGAGAAAGCTGTCAGCGGCATCTCAGCTGGGTTGGAGCAGGTTCTCCTCACCCATCCCTCTTAGTTATGCAAATTATCAGGCCAGCCCTGGGAAAAAGATGTATGTAACAGGGCTTTTATTTGATGTGGCAAAGCCAGATAATGCCCTGAGTGTGCAGAACTTTGGGGAGCAGGAGAATTAATTTGCAGAAAGCACCCAGAGACCCTTCCGGGAGAAAAGAACTATTAATTCCACTCCTCTCTGAGACCTGGGGCTGGTCCCATGACCAAAGCCAGTCCCAGGGAAGAACAAGAAGGACCCTGAAGCAAAGTCCCACGAGAGCAGAAAGAGAATAGCAGGCTGGTTTGCAGGAGTCATAAAACAGAAATGAGAAAGAATGGTTCTGGGTTTAGGACACAGGCCTGCTGGAGCCTGCTGTGTATACCCCTTCTAGTGGAGACCTCCACTGTGCAGAAGCAGCTGTGTGCGAAAGAACCAGTCACTCCCCACCATGGCAGCAGCCACCCAACTGTGGCCATGGCAGCAATGGCAGCAGCAGTCATAGCTAGTGGTTATAAAAGGACTATGCTAAGGACATTTACATCATCATCTCCTTTAATAAGCCCAACAATCCTAGCAACTTGGTACCATTGTTATCCCAGTTTACAGATGGCAGAACTGGAGAAGGAAAGAGTAAGTGCTTTGCCCAAATGTGTCTAAGTCCAGAGTCCACTCCTTGGCCATCAAGCTTACAAGTGCTTCTTGCCCTCCACCTATGACCTCCATGGCAGGCAGCCTCAACGGAGCAGATTCTTACCCCAGCCAAGGCTGAGGAAGTAAAAGGGCAGCACTGTGACTCTAAAGGCCTTGGTCGTTTGGGGCTGGAGCCGTAACCCTGGAGAAGTAGAATCCCCCATACGCCAAAGGACCTATTCTACGACGGAAGTCAGAGAAGACCCATTACTACTCTGCTTGAAAACAGCTCTTCTGGCCCAGGCAGCTTCTCCGCACCAGCTAAAGCTCCTCCCCTGCTGGGACAACACAATAGGTCAAGATAAAGACCTACTCTTTTCTCCCTGTATCCCTTCTCCTTTCTTCCTTACTAAAAGCAGAAATATCTCATCAAGAGTTAATAGTCTAGCCCTGGCTGGTGTGGCTCAGTGGACTGAGTGCTAGCCTGCAAACCAAAGAGTTGCTGGATCATTTCCCAGTCAGGGCACATGCCTGGGTTGCAGGCCTGGTCTCCAGTAGGGGGCTGCTTTTCTCCCTCTCTTTCTCTTTCCCTTTCCCTATCTCTAAAAATAAGTAAATAAAATCTTTTTTTTTTTTAAAAAAGAGTTAACAGTCTAGACAGTACATCTTCCAGCCTCTCTTGCAGCTAGGTACATCTCATGACTATGAGATGTTAATGGAAGGGATGTGTGCCGTTTTGGGCTCTTCACTTTAAAGGATAGGGTTTCCTTTTGCCAATGCCTTCTGGCTTCTGTTTTGTGTGGGAAAGAGTAACAAATGAGTCAGATGCCTTGGACCTAGACATGGAAGCCACATATTCAGGATGTACCTCACCAACCCTGTATTGCTGGCACCCAGACTTTTATGTGGAAGAGAAATAAGCATCTGAAGCTTTGATCTTAATTCACCATTTCTTTTGGTTTCTTTGTCTATGTCCTAACCAATATAAAGCTCAAACTGACTGGAAGGTCCAACCCCCTAAGAAAAACAAACCCCAACCACTTAGAGCACGTGGAAATTCCTAGACAAATAAATAGTCTGACAGGTGAAGACGTCCTAAGGGAGATACACTGGAGTTCCTGATAATACAAGCATGTGGTTGGCCATGAACTGCAATGTAAGGAGGGTTATTAGGATAGACTAGGTTATGATGTGTTAACAAGCAACACCAAAAGCCCTGTGGCTTAATGCACAATGCTTATTTCTCACTCCTGCAAAGTCACCTAGGTCCAGGTGATTCCTCAGGGCAACCTTCCCCATGTGGTGACCTGCTGACCAGAGCCCCTGCCACCCTTTGGCTCTGCCATCTTCAGAAGAATAAGGCCTTCTCTGAGGTCACCGCAGCAGGAAAGGAGAGCACTGGAAGTCTTATCCACCAGTTAAATGCTTTAGTCTAGCAGCGACACACATCACTTCCATTCACAACCGGTAAGTGACCAGAGCTGGTCATATGGTTCTAACTGCTGCGGGGAGGAGAAATAGCATCCTCCTGATGCCAAAAGAAGTGTACCGTTGAGTGTGGGTGAGTGTGGGGAGTCCCTCCCACAGCACCTCTCCAACTATACACGGAACATGCTCAGCACAGGGGCTTGGTGCTCAATAAATAGGGCGAAGTGGGAAGATGGGGCGAGAAGCCCCAAGGAGGCAGGAGGAGAGAAGAGAGAAAGAGAGGAACAACACACGGAGAAAATGCAGAGAAGGAACTCAGATCCAGAACACGAAGCCAGAAGGCCCCAGGGCCCAGCCAGTGGTGTGCTTGAACCTGCTCGCGTACTTGCTCATGAGAGTCCATTGCCGGATTTTCAGGAATTTTGCAAGCCAGTTGTTAAACATGGTGATTATTAAAAATTAAAGTATATAAGCTTATAATTAAACAAATTAGATCAAAGATAAAGGTGATAAATTACCCAAAACACTCTTCCCATCCCAACTCCATCCAGAGACATGATTTGGTAGCTGGTGGGAGGGTTTACTCTGTGGAAGTCGGCAAATGCTGCAAGTCAGGGCTGCTGTCCCTTGGAGGCCTGGTGGTTCAGCCTGTCTCAGGCTGGGTTGGCCTTCCTGCCCCAGTGCATCTAAACTGGGAGTGTCAGGGAAGCCGGCAAGTGTGCTCTGAGCTCCCCAGAGCAGTGCTGGGGCAGAAAATTCCCATTTGTCACTAGTGACTGGTTGAGAGCAGGGAGTTAAGGGAATACTGAGGGGCGAGCATTCCCGTTTATAGTTCCTATGGGAATGGGCTGCAGGGTCAGTAACCCTAAATCACAGTATTTTGAGAATATAGACATTCCCTTCTATAACTGCAAAGCGTGGCCCTCACTCAGAAGCCTAAAGCATTGTTCAGTTCCCAGGAACCAAAGGCTGGTGCTGAATAATAATCATCACCTGCCAGGAGCCTATTGACCATGAGGGCTGCCTGCTGCCTGTAACTCCTGGTAACAGGGAGCCCCTCTGAGAGCAAGCCTTGCACTGGCTCCACAAAGAGGTGGTGCCCCTTTCTCCCTGGAAGCCTTTTACTCGGTCTCTAAGACAGTAGCTGTCAGAACTGAGCCAAGGCTGGCAACTCGAACCACGAGAGGCCTGGGTGTATTTGGCCAGCTCAGAAACTAGCTGTGAGTGGATGGGGCTGGTTTTTATAGCTGCTGTAAAAATTCTCCTTACACTTGCTACTTTACTTTCTCCTGAAGCCCCGGGCCCTCTCTCCTCCCCCTCTAAACCCAGCTCAGCCATTACTGGCCACTTCCCCCTAGTGCTCAGGCCCCTTTGAAAGCACTATTACATGTCTGGATGGTTTATGGATGTCTAGGCTTCTGACTCCATGGACTGCATTACTGTAAAAGCTAGACCATCACACGCAATCGCAGAGGGGAGCGTTGGAGGGGGTTCCTTTTTAATGCACGAATGTATTAAGCCAAATGGATAGAAATGCTATGCTGGCAATTTTTACTGCTTTATAGGTTTCTGATATTTACAAATCAATTAGTATTCTTTTACTTATATTAAATCACACAGCCTCAAGATTCCAGTCTTTTGGAATCACCACGATTCTGGTGGCCAATTAAACTTACTGAACTCTCCATCTCAGGCAACCGTGGAAAATCACTGCCCTTCCCAGGATTTCTGAGGGATCCCAAGAGGTTTCATGTCCTCCTGGTGAACAAACTCAAACTCAGATTCCTGACCCTTCCTAATTCTTGATCTTCTCTTATCGACTGCTTTTCAGTAACCGTTTTACATTCTTCTTTATTTTCTAAAGTTCCATTAAGGTTTTTACATGTAACAGACTTTATTCTAAAGGTTTGGCGATCACTACGGGGTCTATAGTCCAGTACTGAGCAGAAAGCAACCCACAGGAGGACTTTGGGCCTCTGGGATCTTAGCAGTGAGGACCACACCTCCACGTCTCAGGGGCCTCGGCACTTGCAGTTCCTTGGGCCTGCTCCCTCTCTTCTTGTCTCCTTCTAGATCTTTCCCCCTTTCCAGAGCCTTAGAGACTCTCTTGGCCTGGTTGCCAGGACAAAAACTGGTGACCTTTTCAGAGTAATCTAGCTGTGCTGGGTTTTAATTTTCTTCCGTTTAAACTATCCCATTCAGAACCAAAGAGCCTGCTGAGGACTGCCCCAATCAGTAGAGCATCTGCCCCGGCTCACCGTCCTGAGCTGGCACCCCTAGCAACCCCGACAACAGGGAGAAGGTTTGAAATGTACAGTTTTTTTAAACTTACCTAAGAAATAACTGACAACATCCTTACTGTGGAAAATTCAAACCACACAGACAGGCCAAGCACACTTTCCCCTGCCTCCTGCAATCCACTCCCTTGGGAGGTAACCTCTCCTAGATCCAGGCACTGCCTTCCAAGCCCTTTTCTAGGTGTTTACACACATTTGGAAATATATACATATAAATTGACTTGTGTGTGGAATATATCTATAAATTCATTATGTATATGTTGTTCTGCAAGTTGGTTTTTCATCGTTAACTATCCTTCTTTTAGATGTTTTTGTGCCGGCATCATTTGGAAACAGCAATGTCCAGTCACAAAACCATGGACGTGCCGACCAGTAGGGAGAGGGTGAATTGTGAGCCCCGGGACCTCTGTACAGAGGGGGCTGGCCTTCAGCCCACCACCCACAGGGAGAACTGGGGGGCAGGTAGGAATGGGTGTCAGAACCCACTACCTCACCCTGGATTTCTGTGCTGAGCCCCAGTGCCCTTCCTGAGACTCAGATGTGACCCTTCCAGCTCGGCTCAGGAGGGATGCGCAGAGCCTCACCCTCCTTCCCCGCTGAATGAGAACAAGCCCGAGATCCCTTTGGGTTAAGAAATTTCACTGCTGCTCTCTCTGGAGACCCAGATCTGGGACCTAAGCTCCCAGTGTGGGCAAATCCTCCTGGTCCTGGTCAGCATTGCTGACTCCCTCTGAGGCCGGAGCTCCTGAGTGGGGCTCGCCCCCATCCTGATCGTAGCCTTTCCCTTTGTGATCAGGCCCTGTCTCTGGTCAGCACAAAGGACAGAGTGGGCAGTTTGTGTGACTGAGCCATCCTAGGTCCTTTAGCCCGGTATGTTTTCCAGGGCCCTTTGAGCTCCACCCTGGGGGCTAGGCTTAGTGCTAGATTTAAATTGCAATGGGATGCCGGGCAGGAAACAGGAGCAGAAGCCCAGTGTGTGGCTGGCTAGGCCGGGAGGCCTGGGTGTGGGGGGCCCAGGACCTATTCCTGACTTAGGGAGGACTCTCTAGCTTTGTCCCTTGGGCTTGCCAAACACCAGATATGCACACCCCATAGAAAGCAGCACCATGGTGGTGGCAGTGGGGTGGGGGGTGACAGGCCTCCCAGAGCAGGTCAAATTTGGTGCTGTACTCAGGGCGGCCTAACCTCATGCTGAACAAGAGTAATTGTCCAGAAGAACCAAGGTGATTGCTGGGACCGTCAAGGCTTAAGATGGCCGAGGATAAACAGGAGTGACCTAGCCTCCCGTGGGCCCTCACTTCACTGTACCTAGGATGCTGGATTATGGTTGTCTGCGTGGACAGTCTGCCAGCTGAAGACCACCTCCCTCGCTGGACTGCAAGGACAAGTGGGTAGAAGGCTGTGGTTTAGTGCTGAGCTTGTCCACTAGGACTGCATGAGATGGGGCCCAAAGGGTCCACGGACTGCCGGGGCGGGTGGTTGTGATGACCAGCGCAGGCCTGGCTCCAGAACAGGGCAATGGCTAACCTGCAGGGTAGCAGCAGCACCAGAGTCCGCAGCTGAGGGTCCTAGGGGTGGCGGGGTAAAGAGCGAAAACCTGCCTCCTTGCCTTCCTTTTCTACGTGCCTTTCTTGCCGCAGGCCCAGATACCTGACCACTCTCACTTTATGCTCAGCACATGACCCCTCAAGACTGGCTCTGTACTACCTTGAGGTAACATGTGGTCAGGAGGTCCCCAGCCTAAATACCATGTTCTCTCTCACACCTTTCCTGATCAGCCTAAGTAACATTTCGCTCACCTCCTGGCTACTCTGTTACTCTAACCTGCTTCCTTGTTTTCATGTTACTTAGAACCTCTTGAAATGATTGGTTGGTATGTTCACTGTGTGTCCCTAACCAGGAGACAAACCCCATGGAGACAGGAGGTCTGCCTCTCATTTCCTCTCGCAGCCCCAGAGCCTGGCACACACTGTGTGGGTGGGAAAGTGGGCAGTGAGTGTGGAGAACTTAGAGTGACCAACAGCCCACACACTTCGAAAACTGGTGTTCACCAGGGTCTCGTCCTCCCTTTCACTGGCCTGGGCATTGGTGAAACCAGCATCAGCCCCAGTGGGAAGCAGAAGAACCTCCCAGGGGCCTGGCCCGACTGGCGGGTTCCTAAATTCAGTGATGGGAGAGGGCTGGGCGGTTGGACAGGGGGATCTAGAAAATTTCCTGCAGACTCCTGGGATTTTTTTTAAAAATAAAAATAGTCACAAAAAAACTAAAGAAGAAATTCACTGTCTTTTTCTCCCTCAAGTCTGTACTTTCTTGAGGTCGGCTCTGCCATGTCGTAAGGTGTCCAGCAGGGGCAGCCAAGAAGACCAGAGAATGCACATGCGCTTGGCTAATGGACATTTCAGCTCCCCTCTGATTTTACCAGGCCTTCTTTCTACGGGCAGCCCCTCCAGGGGCTCCTGGGGGTTGTTCTATAAAAAGCAAGGCTCTGTTTCTGTTTCTAATTGCAGGCTGGCGTCCAACCCAAAGAAGGAGATATTAATCGCCACAAATGCATGCAGATGGCACTCTGGGTTTTGTGAATTCCACACCACCTCTTGTTCCCCTGCTGGGCCTCAGTTTATGGCACGCCCCGCCAGGAACGAGAACCTTCCATCGGTGGATAAGCAGGGCCTGGCTGCTGCTGCGTTTGGGCTGCAGAACCGAGAAGGAAAGTGTTGTTTCAGGGCGTTGCCAAGGGCGAGAGCTGTGATTCGCGCAGTAAACTCAATTACACTCACCTTTTTACTTCCTGAAAATAAGCAATGACATTTTAGACCATATTTTATCCTGTTGGCATTTTACTTATTTATTTATTTGGGTCAGGAGAGGTAGTTTCAGGTAAATTCATTCAGTGGACTTTGATTTATGGGAAAAGGAAAAATAAACTTTCTGCTTCCAGGAGGTTTGTGTGTGTAAGCACACACAGAGAGATGCACACACACAAACATGCACACACATCACAGTCACACAGAGATGCATGCTCGTCATTTAGGATGAACACTCTGTAAGCTGAGAGAGAAAGTCATTTAAAATAATAGAAGTAGAAGAAACTTAAATATAAAATTAAAATATTTTCCCACAAGATAAAATCAAAGTATAACAAAGTGCTGCTATATACAGCCCTGGCTGGGGTTGGGGTGGCTCAGTGGATTGAGCACTGGCCTGCAAACCCAAATGTTGCTGGTTCAATTCCCCGCTGGGGCACATGCCTGGGTTGCAGGCCAGGTTGTGCAAGAGGCAGCCAAATGATGTTTCTTTCCCTTTCTCTAAAAATAAAAAAGTAAGTGAAATCTGGTCATTGGATTTAGGGGCCCCCCAGATAACCCAGGATGATCTCCTCATCTCAAGATCCTTAACTTAGTAACATCCGCAAAGACCCTTTTTCCAATTGCAGGTTCTGGGGACTAGAACATGGGCATGTCTGGGGGCTGGGAGAGGCCCTATATACACCGTCACAGAATTTTCCACGGTGCTGGTGAACTCTCCAAAGAGGCTGGCTTTGAGGGGGTTGTGCAAGAAACTGGAGAGAACACAAAGTAGCAGAGGTTCTCTGGAGGCAGAAAGAGGACAATGGTTCCAAATTTGAGCACAAGAGAAGGGCTATACTTTAAAGTGTATTTTGGCTTTTCTCTCGGGCTTCCTGCAGGACTCTGAACCCTTCAAGTGTCTGTCTGCTAAAAATCAGAACTCCCCCAGCTAAACTGCAAACCACGTTCACTCGACTATGAAACCGTTTCGATTCCGCGCGTGCAGACCTTCTCTCCCCCGTTCCTGTCCCGCAGAGGGAAGGGTCTGGCGGCCTGCGAGTGTTTAAAATGTCAGAAGCTCCCTCTTCCTCCAGAGCAGGTGTCTAGCTGGCGGCATGTGAAGGCACTTCATGCTGCATCAGGCATTGCGCACTAAAGAGAAGCTGATGGGAGAGTAATTAATTACAGTTTAACACTAATAATAAAAAGCAAAACAAGAGATTTAAATAAAATAGCTAAGGGAACAAATGGGTTTTCCGGAAGAATGGTGTCTGTTCACCGTGGATAATCTGTATGTAGAGTAAGGCTGGGAATGAGGACGCAGCGGAGGCAGTCAGAGGTCTGAGGAGGCTCCCGCAAGCTGGGCTGCTTTTCATTGGATTGTCTCATTAGCTGGCTGGAGGTATAAATAAATTCCCCCAGTGTCTTTGTTATCTGACAAGACGGAAAGCAGAATGAGTCCTGACAGGGTGGGGGGTGGGCAGTGGAGAAAGGGAGGGTGACTCTGGAACCAAGGGAAGGGCTTGGAGGGAGTCTGCGGTGGAAAAGAAGAGTCGCCGGTGAGGGGGCTGCTCCCTCTCCAGCCAAGGCCGCGCTGAGGGCAGGGTGGGCAGGGTGGGCAGGGCCCCCAGAGCCCAGCGGCTTGGCGCCGAGGCCAGGCAGGTGCTGGGCTTTGCCATGGGCAGCCCCGCTTTGCATCACTCCAGCTCACACCCGAGTAGCACTCTGGAGCCCCAAACGCGTCCTCAGGGTGCACTCAGCCACCAGGGCCAGCCACAGTTCCTGGACAGACTGCCATGTTGTGATTGCCAGGAGTTTGCACGAAGCTCGTTACAGTAAATACAAGTGCCAACATTTTTTCAGAAATGGTACTTTTAAAAACAAGAGGATTCTGGGAAGATGGCAGTTGTGGCAACGTAGTTGCATTTTTACAATAAAGGACAGTATAGCTCACATGCTGCACTGTGCGCTCCCCTCGCCGCAATCAATTTAGAGCCCCTTTGTGCCCCTTGGCGGCCAGTCTCCACTGCTACCCACACTCCCTAGTCCTAGGCAACCACTGATGCTCTTTCCGTCTCTTTAGATTTGCCTATTCTGGACATTTTGTATAAATGGGATCATATAACATCTGTCTTTCACTGCGCATGTCTTCAAGGCTCATCCACGGAGCAGCGTGTGCGGAACTTCCTTCTTTGAAAGGCTAAATAATATCCCAGTGCAGGGATGGACCGCTTTTCCTTTATCTGCTCGTCCGTTGATGGGCATTTGGGTTTTCTCATCTTCTGGCTACTGTGAATAAGGCTACTACCAACCTTCGTGTCCAAGTTTTTGTGTGGCTCATGTTTTCATTTCTCCTAAGTATACCCAGGAACAAAACTGCTGAGTCATAAGGTAATTCTAGGTTTAACATCTTGAGGAATTGTCAGATTATTTTCCAAAGTGTCAGCAGCATAATTTTTTTTTAGTTGTTAAGAGTACTTTTTATTGTGCCTAAAATTTTCCGGTAAGGTGACATAAAAGATTTGAAATGGTTTCATAATACATGGAAGATGAAGTCTCATATTTATAGCATAGAGTTTGATTCTTTTGTGTGCACGATCAATCAAGATTGTGTCTTTAAATGACAACTTGATGTTTTAAAAATTGTACTCAGAAACACTATTGCGTGCCATTTATTTTAAGATTGATATTTGCAGGGTTAGCTTTAACAGTTGGACATTCTCACGCATCCCTCAATTTTGTACTAGTTTTAATATTCACAGTGTTTAAGTTCAAATCAACAAATATGCAAGCCCACATAAGAAATGGATGAAATCAAATCACCTTTTTTATACAATTGGGTCAATCGTTTTTAAGAGTAAAACATTAAATTGGGATTTAAAAACCTAAACTTCCAATGTTACTGCTAATTCAAATATATGTATTATTGAGGACACAAAACTGCCCATTATCCCTTCTTGTCAAAGAACAATTAATCTCTTGAACCACTTTCCCTCAGCATCAGCTTTCTCAATAAATAAATTCAGATGAGCCAGAAAATTGTCGTCTTGGTACTTGATAGCAGCAGGGACGCTGCCAGGGTCTACCTCCTTCTCCTTCCTAGGTAGATCAGGAACGACACAGCTGGCCCTGACATTGCAGTTGCCTGCTTCCCTTCGCTAGGTTCCACTCCCTTTTTGACTTTTTTTCTTGATCTGAATGTCTGCTGGACAAAAGAATCACTTTTTTCCCCTTTTTTTTTTTTGCATTTTATTTAAACTTTATTGTATTTTTTTCTATTACCCTTTGGTCCCCTTGTACCCTCTGCCCTCAGCAATCACCACACTGTTGTCTTTGTCCGTGAGTCCTTTTTCCTTTTTGCTAATTGAGAATCACACCCCCTACCCAATGCCTCCACTAGCTGTCATCCTGCTCTCCATCTGTGAGTCCATCCCCATTCTCCTTGTTAGTTTAGTTTGTTCATTAGAGTCCACATGTGAGTGAAATCATACAGTATCTCTCTTTCTCTGACTGGCTTATTTCACTTAGCACAATGTTCTCCAGGTCCATCCACACTGTCGCAAAGGGTAAAATTTTCTTCTCTTTTATGGCTGAGTAGAATTCCATTGTGTAAATGTCCCATAGTTGTTTTATCCACTCATCTACTGAAGAACATATGATCTGTTTCCTTATCTTGGCTATCATAGATAACACTCCAATGAACATAGGGGTGCTTATGTTTTTTCCAATCAGTGTTTTTGGTTCCTTCAGATATATTCCCAGAAGTGGAAGAGCTGGGTCAAAAGGCAGATCCATTTTTAATTTTTTAATGTATCTCCTTACAGCTTTCCACTGTGGCTGGACCAGTCTGCATTCCCACCCCTTTCCACATCCATCCTCACCAACACTTTTTGTTTGCTGATTTATTGATGGTAGCCATTCTAACAAGTATGGAGAGAGAAAGAGAGGAAGAGAAACATCAATCTGGTTTGCCTCTTCCATGCCCCCCAGCACACTCCCAACCAGGGACCTGGCCTGCAACCTAGGCATGTGCCCTGATGGGGAATCCAACTGGTGATCTTTCAGTTTGTGGGACATTGCCCAATCCACTGAGCCACACCAGTCAGGGCAAAAAGAATTGCTTTCAATGGCTTCAATTTCTTTTACTCTTTCTACTTTTTCTACTAGGGTGGTTTACCCTTTCTTCTTTTTTGCTTCTTCTTCATTTCTTTCTTTGGCTTTCAATGCTTCATCAGCTTTCACAACAGCTTCAAGAACCAGCTGTAGTCTGGCTTTGACCTGTGCAGCTGGCGGCAGATGTTCTATTTCAGCTTTGATGTTTCCAGATGGCGCATGTTTGATGCTGCCCAATTCTTTGTCCTTGCCTTTATCATTCTTCTTTTCTCTTTTCCCCTTATCTCTGCTTTTATGTTGTTCTCTATCCTGAGATAGACTGCGGGTTCTTCTATGACTGGACCTTTTACTGCTTCCACCATGGGAACGTGGATGGGGTTTTGACCTAGACCTTCTTCTTCTGCTTTTTGACCTAGATCTCTGAACTCTACAGGATTTCCCTTGACCCCTTAAATGACTTTGATGTCATTTTATTCTAGAGCCATAAGCAGAACTACTGCTTGATTGATGCCTGTGCCTTCTATCATAAGAATGTGAGTGAAGTTGAAGATCTCTGCACCAAGATCTTGACTTTGACCTTGATTTCCTTTCCTTTGGCTATATGTTCTACGATCTGAAGAACTACCTGAAGATGGCCGTCTACAGAGTTTCTTATTTTCTCTCGCTTCTGCCTTCTTCTTCAGTTGCTCATGAATGGCATCCCATTTCTGGCTCCCTGCCTTCAGAGTCACAGCTCCCCTTGACTGGAAGGTGCTGCAAACCAAGACACATTTCTCCAGATTGGGGTGCCACCGGCACCCTTCAAATTTTCTTCAGTTTAAGCTCACCACCTTCCTGGTTCCCTCAGTAGCATAATTTTTTACCTCCTCAATCTCTTCCACAAAAATAGACAAAACAATGAGGGTAACAAAACAAAAAGCTCACAAACATTAATAACAATTTCTCAAAGCAAGGTCTCCAAACCAGAAGCATCTGCATCACCTGGAAACTTGTTGGAAATGCAGATCTCAGGGCCCACAGGAGACCTCTGAACCTGTTTTAGCGAGCCCTCCAGACGAGTCTGGTGATGCTGACTCTAAAGTTGGAGAACCACTGATCTACAACAAAACTAGGTGACTAGATATCACAACAAGCTCCAAAGTCTGAGCAGGTGGGCACAAGCAACGTGTGGCTGTGAGACTGTGATTTTGGCAATTATGTGGAAGGAAGGGGAGAACCGGAAGTGAGCTCCAGGAGCCCTGAGAACCAGAGAACCCACAAATGCCCTTGGGAATATTGGTGGCCCAACCTGAGAACATCAGCCAAAAGCCGGAGGAAGCTCCAATTTGCATGTGGATGCAAGGGGATCCCAGGGGGTGAGAGGTGCTGTAACACTCTAGGTTTTCTAAATTTTTTAAACTAAGAAACCAAACTTCATTGTAAGATAATGTTCTGTGTGAAAAAATACCTGCTGGGATCAGAATTTAAATTGAGAATTGCAGGGGGCAGGGTACGGGGGGAGAGCGAGAGAGAGAGAGAGGAGATTCAGCTAAAAGTGAGAGAGAACAGTGGACAGACAACTTAGAAAATAATTGGAGATTATGTATATGATGTATATGTATATGTTTATATGTACATATAAATCATTTTGTGAAAATAGCGCAAGGAAAATTTCCAGGGTAGTGAATAATCTAGGAAAGTTGTCCTAGCCTACTTTCTCCTTCTAAAAGTACAAAAAATTTCTCGCATTAAAATGAGCAACAGAAAATGATCATGAGCAAACCCCACACAAAGTCACTCTAAGAAAATAAGGGACAGAACACTATCTCTAGAGATAGTGAGGGCATGCTAGAAGGATATGCCCACAAAACAGATAAAACGTGTTACCTGATATATTAAATGAACTGAAATAAATTAAAGAAGATGTTGTTAAAAAGAATAGCTCTAACAAGATTATATTCAAATAAGCTTAGAAAAACTTAGAAATGAAATCAATGAGAAAAGAAAGATTTGAAAACATAAATGACAGGACTCAGAAAAGAATAAGAAGTAAAAAATTTGATTTTGTAAAGAGTAAAATGGAAGGGACACATTTTACCTAACTACTGCTATATAATGAATTAGCCCCAAATTTAGTGGAATAAAACAGCAATGTACCAGGCTCGTGGCTTCCAGCCTTAGCAGGACTGAGAAAGCTGGGATTAGGTTTGCTTCCAAAACAGCTCCTTCACTGTCCGTCTGGCACGATGGCTGGAGGGTGGGTTCAGCTCGGACTGATTACTGGAATGATGACAGGTGGCCTATCCAGCATATCATTCTCAGGGTAGTCGAGCTTTGTACACAGCGGCTCAAGTTCCTAAGAGTGAGTGTTCCAAAGACCAATGCAGACCAACTTGGCCTTTTCTGACCTAGCCTTGGAACTCACGTAACATCACTTCTGCTGCGCTGTTAGTCAAAGCTGTCACAGGCTCACAAAGATCGAAAGGGAGGGGACGTAGACTTTCTCTTGTTAGGAGGCATGTCCAAGAGCTTTTGTCCATTTTCTCAACTTTATTAAAGTATAATTTGTATGCGATAAATTCATCCATTAAAATTGCTCAGTTTAATGACTTCAGGTAATTGAATAGTCTTGTAGCCACCAGCACAGTCAAGATATGGAACAATTCCCTCACTTTAAAATGTTTTCTTACGCCTTTCTGTGGCCATGTTTTAAAACCACCACAGAATCTCAATATGAATGAACACCAGTAGCAAAGGTTAAAATACTTTTAAATAAAACAAAAATAAAGTGAAAAATGATTCAAGAGAAAATGGCATGCACACACACACACACACACACACACATACACGTTAGGCAAAGATGACCCGATGTATGTGGAATGGAAATCTTGAAGATGAAAACCAAAACAGTGTACAAAACAAATATTAAAATACTTAAATTAAGAAAATTTTCTGAAACAAACAGACTTGAAACTTCACAGTGAAAGGTACATCTCGTATCTGGGAAAATCAACCCACAACAGCCAATATTCTAATAAAGCTACTGGACTTCAAAAAAATCGCAAAAAAGAGCAAGACACTTACAGGGGAAAGAAGCGATATTGCCATCAGACTTTGGACGCAACACGTTGTGCCAGAGGACAATGGAGCCACATACTGAAGCTACTCAAGGAAATAAACTGTGAGATAGGATTTCATAGTAACCAAAGTGACCTTCATATATAAAGGCCCAGACACACTGTTATGAACACACAGAAAACTCAGGGAATATTGTGCCCCGAGTCCTTCCTTAGGCACCTACTCGAGCATGAGTTTTTAAAGAACAAAATGACTAGAGAGGTACCTGCATACAGCCTGGGGTGAGCATTAAAGATGTATTTTCCTGTGGAATTAAGACTGAATGACAGTTCTTGGGAAGAGAAAACAGGACTGATGGCTTTCTGTTCTGACCATCTACATGGAGCACAACTGCCAAAAATGGAGGGAAAATGAAGAAAGTATATAAAAACTTTAACAAACTTGCCTTGTAGGTTTTAACTAAAAGTAGAAGGATATTACTTCCTATTAGAAGCTGTGGAGACGGTGTGGAGGAGACAGAGGAAGGTACCAGATAATTTCAAGATTGCACATGGGGAGGGGGGAAGCCACAGACAATATCCTGAAAAAGAAGAGACCAGGAGTACACGTTTTAGAATGACTATAAAGGTAACCATTAGAAGGAAAATACAAACTTTCCTAAATTCAAAAGCCATAATCTCCAATACAAACACACACACACACAAATAAAATAAGCCATAAAGACAAATGTTGGGTTGGTCAAAAAGTTCGTTTAGTTTTTTTCATAAAATAAAAGACATTTTTTTATTTTTTACCAATAACTTTATGCCATGGATATTTTGAGTGTGTCAGCTATCTCCCACGTGGTATGATGTTAACTGTTCTCAGTTGATGTCTTGATCTGATCACTATCAACCTCAGCTGGTCTACCCACCATGGAGCATCATCATCCAGCGAGAAATCTCCAGCACGAAACTTCACAAACCACTTTTGACATGTTTGATCAGTCACAGCACCTTCTCCACACACTGCAGAGATCTTTTTTTGCGTTTCATTTACATTTGTACCTTTCTTGAAATAATAAAACATAATATGCCAGAAATGTTGCGTATTTTCTTCCATCTTCAATATTAAAATGGCTACACAAAGTTTCACCAATGTTGGTTTTTTAAATGCAGGCTGACAGGACAGCTGTCACAACACAATCTCACAAAATTGTTTCAAATGAAGTTAAAGATGACTAACCACTACAAGAGCCACCTTACAGAAAAAACAGAATGAACTTTTTGGCCAGCCCAATATTGTATTTCCAAAAGACATAGCTAATATATAAAACAATATAACAAAACTTCTGAGGCCAGCATACCAACAATGCCAACAGGTGTGAGGTGATATCTCACAGGCTTTGAATTGCATTTCCCTGATGACGAGTGACATTGGGCATCTTTTCCATCTGTGTGTCCTCTTTGGGAAGTGTCTATTCAGTTCCTCTGCCTATTTATAATCAGATTGTTTGTTTTTTGCTATTGAGCTCTATGAGCTTTTAATACATTTTGGATATTAACCACTTTGCAGATATGCAAATAATTTCTCTCATTCAGTGGATTGCCTTTTCATTTTGTGGATGATTTCCTTTACTGTGCAGATGATTTTTAGTTCATATGGCCTCCCTCTATTTTTATTTTTTTGGAAATTTTTTGTAATAAGTTACACATATGTATACGTGTGTGTCTATGAAAAATAAAAGAGTGGATTGAAGGGCCTCCATAATGATACTCAACCTGTCTTTTTGGGTGTTTAAGAAAGTGTCCCCAAGATGATACATGACATACAGCCATGCCATATATGTAAATGCCATCTGTTGCTTTTGAGATATTCCTGCACTTTTGCCATCTGATTTTTTCCCCCACTTAACATTTCCTGTTTCCATTCCTGTACACAGACATCTAGGTCACTATCTTAATGGCTCCATTGTCTTCCACTGTCCGGAAGTGTCATAGCTGTTTTAATGACTCCCCCAGTCATTGACATCTGGGCTGTTTCCAAATGCTCATTAATGTAAATAAGAGTGGTGATGAACATTTTCCGCACCATGTGGTTATTTCCTTAGGATGAGTTCCAAGAAGTGGGGCTACTGGGTGAAACAGTGACTGAAGGCCTTTGAAGCAGACCTCTGACAAGATGAGGTGCACTGCACCAGACCTGGCTGAATGCCAAGGAGTCCCATGGTGGCTCTAGGCCCCAGAAATTTGGTCTCATGGCCATTGGTTGCTAAGCTCCCTCACTCTGGTCAGAAAACACCCCCCACTCCAGATTCTGACTCAGGAGGTCTGCAGTGGAGTCTAGGAACATGAATTTTAAACAAACTTCGGGCCAATGGTGATGCAGGTGGTCCAGGGTCACATCGGTAAATGAACACGTGAATTCTGTCTCCTCATCAGTATCTCCTGAGAAGCTCTGAAAACACTCAAGGCTTGTGTAATCCTGGGAAATTTTTTCAGCCGATCCAAGATAGCGCTGGTATGTGAACATACTGAATATGTGGAGGCATGCATGTGATCCTATCATACTACATGCTGATCTTTTCCTTCGTGCAGTCTTATTTTTTCCCTCGCTCAGTTTTTGCTTGCCTCCTTCCTTTTCTCCTCCTCATCTCCACCTTACCCCTATCCCAGACAACCTGTGCTAACAACTGTTGTTGAACTTCATTGTTAATATGGTTTCTCCATGCTAATTTAACACATACAAAAACGTTAGGCATCACATAATGCATGTCAGCCAATTCTCAGCAAGCAGTAGAAACCAATTCTGGCTGATTTAAGCAGAAAGGATGTTTCTTAAAAAGATACTGAGTAGTTCACGGGCTCTCTGTGTGGGTTGGAGAAACAGCCTGCAGGCCATCCACCCAGGGCCATGTCCCAAATCATGGGCAGGTCCAGGCACCATGGCACTGACCCAGGGAGGCAAACGCTTCCCCACCCACAGCAGGATGGCAGTCTTCTAAGGAGGCTGGGTGGATACTAGGTGCTCTTCATCTCCCAATCACACCTGTTTACAAATTCATTTGTGTCCTGACTTGACTCTTTTAACCCTTGCTGGCCTCCATCAAAAGCACTGTGATTGCCCTGCCCCATTTCCCAGTCTGCCTCTCTTCAACCTCACGTTGTGCTGACTCTGGATTCCCCAGGCTATTTAAGGCCAAAGTTCTGAGCATGACTGGGAGGGCCACCTTCCACCAACTCTGTGTGGCCTTCCGAGATCTGTCATGTGTTTGCTGTAGGCTCTGCAAGAGACTTTGTGGAGCACCAGAGGGAACCTGAGCCTTGTGTGCTGGGAAGAAGAGCAGGTCTGTGGATCAGGAGCTACCTGACCTGGGAAATATGGACCAGGCTTGAAAGTGGCAAAACTCACAGGGCACCGTGGCTCCAGCATCAGCACCTGTGGCATCCGCCACACTTTCTATAGTCACGTCATGCACTGCTTTGAGGCAGGCAAGGATTCAAGGCTGTCAGGCCTTCATTTTTGTTAGCTGGCCTTTCTCCTTCTAGAAGTATCATAGGTCATGGACAGTGACCTTGCCACCGTGGCCCTTTCTGAATCAGCACTAGGGGGTTGGGAGATGGGCTTAAAGGAAGCAAATTTCAGGCAACAACAGTCAGGAAAGGAAGATAAAGGCATTTTGATTTGTTTGTGAGATGCCTTAGGGGTCATCTGGGATAATAATTCCTGGCAAGAGGGGTGAGAGGAGGGTATTTTTATGTAACGAATGTAACAATCAAGTCCAAGTTTCTTATAACATGTTCAGAAACATGAAGGCATTGTGTTAGGTCCTCCAGGAAGCAGACATCAATAGCTAGAAGAGATTGTTGGCATGATGCCTGCAAAGAATAAGAGGGAGGAGCAAGAAGAGGCTGGGAAGCCTTCAGATTGCCAAGCAAGTCCGAGCCTGTTGAAGCAGAGGGGCAGCGGAAGGGCTGGGTGCAAGAGCCTCAGACTCCGGGGCAGCTTGGAGAAAGCTGTCAGCCCAACGGGGAGCTCCAGCACCAAGAACACCCAAGAGGGCTCGCATATGGGGCAGAAGGGCAGGATATGGCACCCCTTCCAGGCTTGTCATTGCGGGCCACCTGGGAAGAGCATCCCCTAGGCCCTGCCCCCCTGGGGGTGTCCATGACCTGCTCTCCTCACAGCGACATCAAGTTCTTTCTTGAAGGTAGATCCAAGCTACTTGCCTCTGTGGCTGCTACAACAGGCTTTAGCAACATTTCCAGCAACAAAGATTATGATTTTTTAAATTAAAGCAATTTACTATTTCATAATCATTTTAAGCATGTAGGAAATATAAAAAGAAAAGAAAAATGCTTCTATCCCACTAGAGATTTTCTATTTGTAATATATACAAATATATTATTTTTTATTTTCAAATAAGATCATGTTGTACATAGTTTTAAACCCTTTTCACAGAAAATATATCATGAACATATGCACATTCCCTTTTAATGCACATAAAGCTATGTATTTTCTAATGACTGCGTAGTGCTCCTACGTGTGAATGTACCTTCCCCTGTGTGAGTAGTTTCCTGTGGGTGAGCACTGTGGATGTTTCCCATCTCTGTTACTGTAGACATCACTGCAGTGACAACCCTGCCTCATGTGTTGTTCTTAGAGGTCTCCAGGGATTCCAGAGCTGGCCTCAGTGACTCTCTGAGGCTATATTGTCTTGACAGTTAGGATGTGATTCTACCCTGGGGCTCCCCTGAAGTGTTGCCAAGGATGCAGGAGTGCAAAAATAAGAACCCCAAAACAAAAGCAACTGTGCCGGGTGCTCTGAGGGCCCCTATGGGACGAATAGCTGGGTTGGGCATCATGTTTTCAAGGAAACCAAATTCCTTGCCTCCTGGTACATTGCTGCCAGGGATTGTGGCCCTATAGAGCTGCTTATTTTGTTTTGTGTCTTGTTTTATGCCCACTGCTGCTTTCCCAGATTTAATTCCCCAATTCCAATGAGAAGAATAAAGGGAAGAAAATCCGCAGAGGTGGAGGGCCATAGGCAGAGTTACAACACGGTAAGGATAGCTTTCCTCCGCCTTCTCCTGGGAACATCCTCCACCTAAGCCTGGCTCCAACAGTCACAGCATCTTCAGTTTCCATGGTGACCTACAGGAATAGCTCCCATGGGGAGCCCAGAGAATTGTGGTTCTTTCCCTCAGACCCTCTCAGGTACTGGGATAGAACCCAGTCCAGGTACTGGCAAAGAGGATGGTGGTAAGGTGTCCCTGAAGTTGGAGAGCAGAAACCAAAGGGAGCTAGAAAGCAAATATAAAACTAGACTCTGCTGTTCTTGGTTTTCTTACTAATGAACTTAATTTCTGAACCAAGCGCCATTCTACTGCTTTTAACAACTTTCGTCTCAATCATTCCAGGAGTTTCCCCTGCCCTTCTCCCTGGGGCTGGAACTATGTTCTCAGGCTTACATAGTGTCAAGTTCTTAGTGGGAGAGTTCTTAGTGGGTCTCAGTCTTTGTGGTATGTCCCCCTGACATCTGCTGAGCTAAACGTCACCCCTGCTGACCCTGCACAGATGTCCACCGAGACCTGTGCATTTCCCATCTGCTCTGTCGGCCACCGTCCATGCTGGCCACTGCCTCCTTCCTGCTTTCTTGGGCTTTCTAAGTTTTCTGTTTTAAACAGATGCTGCTTTTGAAATTAGAAACAAAAAGGTTATTAAAATATTGTTTTCCAAATGTATTTTTCATGTTGCTGTGTGTTGCTTTTCTGTCTTAAAAGTGTGGTTCTAGGGTGGGAAACAGGCAGGATTTGGAACAAGCTCTAGAAAAAGTTCATTACTTGAAAGCAAAACTGGGTTAGTTCACCTGGAATAGGTGCAGAGCAAACTCACCTCAAAATATGTTTTTCGACTTGTTGCTGAGGATCCTTGGGAGACGCTCTGGCTCCATGGGGAAGCCCCGGATTTGTGTGCGGGAAGGGGTGGTGGGAATGTGAGCAGACCAAGCTGCCCGCCCACCCTGCGGCACTGGGGCCCACTTGGCCGAAGCAGGGCCATGTCACAGACGAAGGACTAAATGCAGGCTGGTCCTTGCAGGAGAGCCTGGACTGCAAATATGCAAATATTCAAATGTGCTCACTCCAAACAGATTCCTAGTTCAGAGATTATGGTTTCTGGAGCCAAAAGCACTTCTGTGCTGTGTCACTGACGTTGTCCAGAGGAGATGACGGCCTGGCCAGCCCACACAAAGGCTCTGGCTCTGTGGGCTGGCGCAGTGTAGAAACGGGTCTTTAGATGAATAGAGTTTAAGATAAGCCCACCTCTCACAAACCTTTCTAGAAAGCGTGTGGTGATTTGTATCGAGTCTTTAAAAAGTCCGGACCTTTAGATCCAGTAACTCCTCTGCTAATACTTGTCAGAAATTCACATGCAGATTTGTATGCAGCGGTGTCTACTATGACGTTAGCCAAAACGGCACAAAGTGGGGACAGCCTCGGGGTTCGGTAATGAGCGAACGAGGTTAAATATACACGGTGCCCCCATGTCACTCCAGTACGAAGCCATTAAAAATAATCTTCAAAGAATTTTATTGACAATGGGAAATGTTCACAGTATAGTAAGTTTAAGATTAGGTTTTAGAACTGTATATACAGTGTTGCTTCAGTTTTATAAAATTATAACCTGCATATTCCTAAGTACACCATTAAAAAGAAATATATTAACTCTTTAGGTGTTCATAGCTGGCGATATTTATCTCCTTTGTATCCCCCACCAGAGAGACAGCTTTTTTATTTGTTTGTAAAAATAATCAGAGCGACTTCCAGCCAAGATGGAGGCGTAGGTAGACACACTGTGCCTCCTTGCACAACCAAAAGAAGGACAACAACAAATTTTAAAACAAAAAACAACCAGAACTGACAGAAAATCGAACCGTATGGAAGTCCAACAACCAAGAAATTAAGAAACATACATCCAGACCGGTAGGAGGGGCGGAGAGGACTCACACGGCGGGGCGGTGGCTGGAGGATCCGGGAAAGGCGCGGCTGGCCGGGAGAGGTGGTGGCTGCGGACCGGGCGTCCCACTCCCTCGTGAGGATAAACCGGGAGGAACAACTGGGGAGCGGGACAGACCCCGCAACCCAGAGTTCCAGTGCGGAGAGGTGAAGCCTCAAAGCCTCTGATTGAAAACTCCTGTGGGGGTTGAGACGGCAGCAGCGGGAGAAACCCCCGGCCTCACTGGAGAGCTCGTTGGAGAGACCCACAGGGTCCTAGAGCGTACACAGCCCTCCCACCGGGAATCGGCACCAGAACCAGCACCAGAAGGGCCCAATTGGACTGTGGGTAGTACGGAAAGTAACTGAAAACCGGCAGAGGGCGGAGCAACCACCATTGTTCCCTCTCGGACCCCTCCCCCACAAACAGCATCACAACGCAGCAATGTGGTCGCCCTGCCCTGGTGAACACCTAAGGCTCCACCCCTTACTATGTAACAGGTGTGCCAAGACAACAAAAATGGCCCAAATGAAAGAACATATCAAAGCTCCAGAAAAAATACAACTAAGTGACGAAGAGATAGCCAACCTATCAGATGCACAGTTCAAAACACTGGTAATCAGGATGCTCACAGACTTGGTTGAATTTGGTCACAAATTAGATGAACAAATGAAGGATACAATAAGGGAAATGAAGAAAAATGTACAGGGAACC